>VYZR01049230.1:3981-33361 GCA_013400675.1 Oxylabes madagascariensis | reverse complement strand
TTTTGTTATCATTAACTGAATGAGCACTTTAAGGAATTTTAAATGAAATGATGGTTCATTTACTAACATATATTTAAAAAAAAATCTTAAAATATTAAACAAAATCTATTAAAACTGCTGTAGATTAATTATATGGACATTTTGTTAATTTTTTTTATGCCATTTTTTCTTCCTCAGTAACCATCCTGAAATGTTCCTGGGCTTTTCTGCCATTTGTTCTGTATTTCAAATAAGCAATCTTCAAAGGTAAATTATACTTGAATAATCCTCTGTTTCCAACACCACTTGTAATCTGCATTTCAGGACTTGTAGTTTATTTTCATTCAAAAATTTCATGTGTTTGGCTTAAAAATTGAAAGTAATATTTTCAGAATTATTGGTCTTAATTCCCTGCTCCCTCCCACTGGGGTTGACAGGGAGGTGAAGTGAGAGAATAGTGGAAAAACCAGGCACAACATTGCTAAATAATTTTAGCACCACTTCCAGATTCATGACTCTACGACTCTACTCAATTCCAACAAACTCTGATTTAAGTAATGTCAGAGGAAGCTTTGCGTGAGTAAAGCCTTCAGTAAAAGATTGAACCAGATCCTCTCTCATCATTTCTTTTTGGTTAAAAAAGCCCATTATGAAAAATGTTATGGTTTTGGTTTAGAGATTGTAAAGCCAGAATTATTAGAAAACTGTTAAAAATCATTTTCCCTTGTTTCAGTGTATTGCTGTTAAGGCAGATTGCTCAGGAATGGTCAGAAGATTGCACTACTAGGACTCAGCCTTAATGAAATATGGGCAAATGGGGCTCACCTGAAAAATAACAGGACCTGTAAACAACATTGCATTTCACCGGCAGAGATCCAAGGGCAGAATACATTGCATAAAGAACATAAGATACATTGCTGGACAGACATGGCTAGTCATAAAACTCTTTTCTTTCAGGCATCATAGCCAATGTCATTGAGGCCAGTGGGACTTTGATGAAGAGGAGAAATATGAATGCTGCATTCACATGCAAAGCTTAAATCCAGTCATTTGATTCATTCCATGAATTTTGCAGCCATAATCTCATCAGAACCAGGATGTATTCCAGCTTCTCTGGAAAAACACTGCCCATCCAGAAGCAAAACTCCAATGCCTTCATCCGTCCTTCTATTGAAGTTGTTCAGTTTTTACACAGCAATTGAATTTCCACTAAGTCAAAGAAGGAGAGAGAGACAGAGAGAAACTGAACCTTATTTTAGCCTACCAGGTAGGAGTCTTTCGAAGAAGAAGGCCTTTAGCTTAAGATACTGATCTATGACAGACAAGGACTTTAAAATTGGCTGGGTATTTGACTGATTTCCAAGAAACTGATTTATTGTCATACATACTGTATAACTAAATCTGCTGTTTTTATGAGCCCTTTCATCTGACATGGGATAGGCAGGAGACACTGTGCGCTGGCCACACAGAAGCTCTGCATGCACATGATGACCCTGACTCACCCCAGAGACCTCAGTCTCCTTGGCTAGGACAAAGTGTCATGCTCTAGCCCCACTCACAGTGATGATGTCATGCATACATTCATGTCATCCATCACCTCACAGACATTCATGGTTTTCCCCCCAAAACTGGTCACTTAGGATGAACTGATAAATCAAGTGGAATAAATGCTGTGCTCACCAGGTGGTTTTTATGCTCTCTCTGTCTCTGGGTACATTTGATCACCACAGACAAACTGAACAGCTTCAGCAGAAGCAAAAACGAACTCACTGCTCCTACCTCCCTATGCACACATCCCGCTCCTGCACAGCACAGTGTGAGGGGTGTCACACTGGCAAAGAAGGGATTCCAGAGGGAATCTGCTAAATGTGGCTGAGTATGAGGACTACCATAGTAGTAGGTGGGAGCAGTGACTTTCCACTCTTTCCTGTCAAATTTGGTATTGACCCTAAATCTGGTACTTTGAACAAAGGAAAATGCCCATCTTGTATCCCACAGGCCAGATGTCTCCACTCCACAACAGGGTTGATGGTTTTGAGGATTTGCCCTTGGAAACAGGAATCTCAGGGAATAAGCAGGCAGTAATAAAAGCAAAGGTGTTTTGTGAGAAGAGGTCTGAGGCTCTAGATCTGCCACCAAACCAGATTGCCTTCATATGATGAATATTGACGGGGACTGAAGGTCTCTAAACCTGCATGTGAGGGGAAAGGAAAGAAAGAGGCTTCTACCAGTGAAGGGAATCGCCACTTTTTTGCCATTTATGCCTGTCCTGATGCAAGTTCCTCTGGCCTTGCAAAAGAAAGAAGTAGGCGGGACAGACATCTTGAGTCTTACTGCCCATTTGTGCCAGGGAGCAGAGCCCACCTGCATCCTGTATGATGTATATGGCATCCTGCACTTCTCTGGAGCTCAATTCCTGCCAAATCTCCTGAGGGTCCAGTTGCTGCTCTGCACAGTCTCCTTCACCAGCTTGAAGCTGATAAACTGTTACTGAATAGTTCACATTCAGTGCTTATGCTCTCCACTTATGGTCTGCATTTTGCCCATGTGGCAGAGTAGATCAGCCCTCTGTTTCTCTTTCATTTCACCTTCAGTTCCTTGTTCACAATGTCAAATTGCTCAGGTTGTAAATACTGACAGGGAATGTTTTGCTACAGTCACAGAGGGTTTTAACTACTGGCTTGAAGTTTCATTACAAGATGACTCTGAACAATCTTTTTTTTCCCAGCTTATTAAAATAAAACCTATGTTTTGGACATAAGAGACTTGACGGCATTTCATTAATTGACAGCTGGAGAGAACATAACACTTAGTTTTGCTTAGAAGCAGGGAAAACTGATGCCTGACATTTTGATTCTGGAGCACTCAGAGAGATGGTTTTATTGAGTGATCAGCAGCTTTTGCTAAGAAACCTCTCAAGGCCAAGAATGCACAGCAGATAAAGGCCGATATCTCTAGCTCTTTATGGACATTTTTGACAGCTTAGAAAGGCCTGATTCTGCCACCCTCCATCAAAATATTAATAGATTTTTGTGCAGTTTGCCTTAGTGAGGATGACAGAGTCAGGATATGAATTTGTTCTAACCACCATGCCAGATTTGTAGAGGTTGTTCATCAGTAGATAGCAATTAATGGGCTCATTATACCACAGACAGATGACAAAGTTCAGCTGTTTTAAACTAGGATTTACAGCACTTGGCCCATGTTTGGAACGAACACCATGGTTTTAATATGACCAGCTTCAGAGCAACATTTCAATCTTCCAAAAACCTGTGTCTTTGTTATGCATCAGACTGAAATGTAATTTTTTGTAATTTTTCAGGTTAAAAAAAAAAGAGAGAAGACATTCATACAGACTGGTTCAGAGGTTAGGGCCTTCCCTTACTTCACAGGAAAAGCATGCTGAGTCAGTCTGTCATATCTGCATCAAAAAAACCCCACTTCATCTGAAAAAACTTTTCAGCATCAATTTTTTCAAGTAGATTCACATTTTATTACTATTAAGACTGCATCTGAAAAATTTCCAAAGACATGAAGCTCACCATGTATCTCCTAAGCTGGTGTGCATCCTTTTTACACTTCAGGGTAAAAAATTCCTATGTATCTATCCCATCCAGTCAACCACACATTGTACTTATGTAATTATTGCCAGACGGTGAGATGCATTCTATTTTGAATATCTATATGTTTGCTTATGTAAATACATAGAAAAAAAAAATTGCTGTATTTTGAAATGTAAAATGGTGTTTCAATGCTTTACTGTTCTGTCTGATCGCACTGCTAGTAAAGCAGATTAAAATATTCAAATGTCATCAGTTGTTTTATAAACTGGAGGTTTGTCTTAAATAGCTAATTTGGTTTGGTTTTATTTCTCCCATAAATATTCAGTACAATGTCTGCTGAAGGTTAAAGTAATTTTAAATATTTTGCTGGACAAAAAGAAAGAGCATGTTGCAGAATTTAACTATCTCAGTAAACTGGTCCAAAATGAGCCATTGTAATCATTCTCTTTTTCTAAGGACAGCCATCCTTCTACTGAAGAGGTACTCTTTGGGTAAGTACATATAGCTTAATAATTTTTTGGTCTCAGAAACAGTGTATTTGCAATAGTGAAAAGCCAATTAAATTAATTTCACTAAGAAGCAGATCTATAAGATTAAAATTAATACCTTGTATTAGTTTGCATGGTAAGGTTTCAGAAGTGAGGAAGTTACAGGAGTGGGTTCTGTGAGGTGCTTCCAGAAGTTTCATCCATATCTGACAGATCCAATGCCAGCCAGCTCCAGGATGGACGAACTTTTGGCCAAGGCCAAGCCCAGCAGCCGCCACTATGGTGCCAGTGAGATAACAGATTTAAGAAGTGGGGAAAAGCTGCACCATTGCAGCCAGAGGGAGGAGTGAGAATATGCGAGAGGAACAACTCTGCAGACACCAAGGTCAGTGGAGGAGGAGGAGCAGGAGGTGTTCCGGGTGCTGGAGCAGAGATCCCCGGGCAGCCCCTGGTGCAGACCATGGAGAGGCAGCTGTGCCCCTGCAGCCCAGGGAGGTCCATAAGGGACCATGTATCCCCCTGCAGCCCGTGGAGAACTCCACGCTGGAGCAGGTGAATGCCCAGGGAGGCTGTGACCCCGTGGAAAGCTGTGCTGGAGCAGGCTCCTGGCAGCATCTGTGGGAAGTCAGGGGAGACAGGAGCCCCTCCGGAGCAGGTTTGCTGGCAGGACTAGGGACCCACAACGGAGCAGTTCATGAAGAACTGCAGCCCGAGGGAAGGATGCATGCTGGAGTTCATGGAGGACTGTAGCCTGAGGGAGAGAGCTCAAGCTGGAGTAGGGGAAGAGTGTGAGGAGTCCTCTGCCTGAGGAGGAAGGAACAGCAGAAACGACATGTAATGACTGACCACAGTTCCCATTCCCCCATCCCTCTGTGCCACTGTGGGGGAAGAAGTATAGAAAATCAAGAGTGAAGTTCAGCCCAGGAAGAAAGGAGAGAGGTGGAGGGGTGAAGCTGTTTTAAGATTTAGCTTTTATATCTCATTAGACTACTCTGATTTGATTGGCAATAAATTGAACTATTTCCCTAAGCCTATTTCCCCTAAGTCTGTTTTGTCTGACAGTAAACGGTGAATGATCTCTTCCTCCCCTTATCTCGACCCAGGAACTTCTCCTTGTGTTTCCTCTGCCCTGCCTGGTTGAGGAGAGGAGTGGGAGTTTGGTGGCACCTGGTGTGCAGTCCGGGTCAGCCCCACGGCCAGAGCAGCACAAACAGCGTGGCACCGCTACACACACAGAAACAACCCCCGGGTCACAGAACCACAGTGCCATCTATTGTCGCTATTTTCTTTCCCAAAGAGTATTGAAATAAGAACTCCAAGTGGATTTTAATAGTTTTCTTTTTCCCTGTCTTAAAACCAAAATAAATTTATTCCTCCAACTGATCTTACAACATACAAGCTCTTGTTTGCAACGGCAACACCTATCAAAGTAGTACAGCTGTTAATAAGTAATCCCTTCAAAACCTTGCTCTAATCTTAAGATTTCATTGAGCTTTATAATGTGTAGAAAAAAGCATACAAAGCTGTATTTTTCAGAAGCTATCAAACATAGGGAATCAGATTGTTTAAGCTGCAAATATGTGATATACCACATATAGTGGTATGGTGAAATGTACCAATAAGATCCCTAAACTGCAAATCCACTCAGTTTTACCTCAGTACTACTAGACCTCTATATATAGGCTCCAGCATATCATAATTTTTAATGTTCTTTGGAAAACTCCCTGCCAGATTTACCTGTTTCTACATAATTTGCACCGATCATTGAAAGAGAATACATTCAGTTCATCAATATGCCGCTTCAAGACATAAAAGCAAAGATGTTTGGAAAAGAAGATACTAAGTTCCATCTACAGATGTATTCTCTGAAGGGAGTCAGCATTGCATATGCATCAACATAGTCCTTTATGAAAGGCTGAAAAAATCCCAGAAGTTAAAGACAGTTTCCTGTCATTATCATCAGTTTTCACCATGAAGGAAGGACACCTGCCCTTCCATAAATATTTCTACAAGTGCATTTGCAATTGACATTAAAAAATCTCAAAGAGTTTGTTTGCAAATTCTTAGGTCACAATTCACTGGCAATACAAATATTAGCATTTTGTGAGTTCACTTTTATTCTCCATGTTACATGGTAAGTGTTCTATAGCAGTAGAAGAGATTGAGAGTCTCAGAATCCTTAAACACTTCTTCACAGCTCTCAGGAACCCAGTAATAAAAATTATATTCCTGCAACCACACAACTGCTGCAGGAAATGGAAGCAAAGAAATCAGTAGTTAAAACAATGGTTGCTGAGTTTCCAAGAAAATTTACAACATGCTTGTTTTGTAAAGTCTCTGCGGCTGAATAATCTGAAATGAAAAAGATGTTTGGTGATCCATGTCTCTTTGCAGAAAAAGCAAAAAGTGTGCAAGTTGAAAATTTTTTTTTTCATGGAGTCATTTAGACTGGGAACTGCTGGTGACTCCTAGTTAAATGTCCAGGCCTAAGCCAGTTGAGCCAGCTCCTAGAGGAAATAGAGAAAAAGAGGCAGCCTAAAACTAGTATTTTAAGCAAGTGGAAGGAATTACCCTTTGGAATTGCCTACTGAAGAAAATCCCAGCCTTCAAATCCCATAAGTACGAATATCTCCACTCCCAACTAACAGCAAATATAACGTGGCCACATAACTTTGCTTTTCAAAACTAAATACTTGGGGCTTATGGGGCTAAGGCTAAGCCTGGAGATAGGTATAGGGAATATTTTTCCCTCCTGTAAGGGGACTATTAACGGTCACATTGGAGATCCTTGAGGGAAAACATTTTTGCTGAATGGGTCTTTTGAGGAACAGCCACTTGGGAGAAGGTAAAAAGATTGAACTGTGCCATCTTCTAATCTGCCCAATAAGCCAGTGGCTGATGAAAGTGTGTGACATATTAACTGAGGTTTCACCTTACAGCTCTACACCTAAGGATAAAAATGGGGAAAGAAGCATGTTAAACAGATTAGTGCAATAACTGTCAGACTACATTCACTTTTATGTATTCTTACAACTGTTCTCAGGAAAAGACAACTGTTGCTGGGGACTTATTTGCTGATGGGCAACTGAGGTACAGTGAGATAAAATCAGCAAAAGTAAGCTAGGAACAGAACCCAGAACTTAAAAGACATGGATGAAGGTCCCCTTCCTATAAACCTCTACTTTTCAATGCTGCTGAAACAGATTTCAAAAGCATATCTGGAAATCTGCAGTTCTTATTGACCCATGAAAAAAATTCTAGCAATGCACAGTTATTGTAATTGATATTTATGTGTTTGAAATGAGTCATGTTTACTTACTTTAGATTTGTAGGACCAGCAAAAATATGGATCAAAAGTAGTTTATAAAAACACTTCTTGAGATGAAGTACAGCAGTTGTGAGACCCTGAAAGACCCAAAGAGACAGATTATCCTAAAATTCTTCATTGATACTTCCACAAGAAAAAAAATGACAGCCATTTGGGAAGCAGCACACAGGACCTGAAAATTCATCCAAGGCAGGATACCTACTTCAGAAATTTTTTGAAAGAGATAGAACTATTCAGGGTCAAACAAAGGCAGAAAATTACAAGATTCAGAAGCAGACTAGTCCAACATTTACTCCACCAAAATATTTGGAATTGCTGCCTATAACTATGCATAAAATAAAGGATGAAGTTTCCACAGGAGCATAATCATCATCGATGCACTCTGGAAGTCAACATTTCTGTTCTCCACATGAGAAGTGTAGAAATTATTTTTCCCCCCTTCCTTTCTTGTAGACAGTGAACCCTTCAAGTGAGAAGGTTTTTGCTTCAATAGGTTTTTCTACAGCGCTTTGCACTGTGGAGCTAGTCACTGTCACTAGCAACAAGCTCTTTCCTTTTTTTTTTCAATGAGCTGTATTATCAATAGTGACGTATATTATCAATAGACCCTTCCTTCCTGCAACTTCAATTTTTTTTCCGTAACTCCAGTGTGTCTTTCTGAACTGAAGTCTCTTCTTTTCCCAAAGATCTATTATCCTTCTCTCTTTANTAGTCCAACATTTACTCCACCAAAATATTTGGAATTGCTGCCTATAACTATGCATAAAATAAAGGATGAAGTTTCCACAGGAGCATAATCATCATCGATGCACTCTGGAAGTCAACATTTCTGTTCTCCACATGAGAAGTGTAGAAATTATTTTTCCCCCCTTCCTGTCTTGTAGACAGTGAACCCTTCGAGTGAGAAGGTTTTTGCTTCAATAGGTTTTTCTACAGCGCTTTGCACTGTGGAGCTAGTCACTGTCACTAGCAACAAGCTCTTTTCTTTTTTTTTCAATGAGCTGTATTATCAATAGTGACGTATATTATCAATAGACCCTTCCTTCCTGCAACTTCAATTTTTTTTCCGTAACTCCAGTGTGTCTTTCTGTACTGAAGTCTCTTCTTTTCCCAAAGATCTATTATCGTTCTCTCTTTATCTTTGTTACTGCAGGGAGTAATATAAACTGGCTTTTTCTTATCTACATATCTCAGTTGACCCATGATCTCATCCCCCAGGTCACTAATAGAGACACTGAACAGTCCTGCCCCTTGTATCGATCCCTGAGGGGTGTCACCCTGACAGCCAGACTCTGGACTGCTGATCAATACTCTCTGAGCCCAGCAACAAAGCCAATTTTCCACCCACCTCATTATCCACTAATTGAGCTCATATTTCTCCAATCTTGTTAAAGGAGACAAGGAGACTATTTGAAGTTCTTTCAAAGCCCTTGCTAATGTATACAACTTCCACTGCTCCTACTTTGTCTGTTGAAGCAGAATTCTCTTCAGAAGGTAATTAGACTGGTCAGGTGTGCTGTACTCTCAGTAAATCCATCTTGGCTATCCTTACCACCTTCTGGTTCTTTGTACACCTGGAAATGGCTCCTGAGAGGATCTGTCCCACTACTTTCCTGGAAGTGGTGGTAAGGCTGACCTGCCCTCAGTTTTCTTGATCTTTTAGACACTAATTTAGGCACTTTTAGACAATAATTATAACTAAATAATCCCTATATTAGAGACTGAAAACTTGTTGCCTTCAAAGTTTATTATTTTTTTAAACTTTCAGAAGATTTATCTTTTCTTAAAATTCAGATCAATCAAATTTTTTGTCAATTGTCTTTGGGCAATGTAAGCATCTGCTTTTACTTTTTCATCTTAAATGATATTTGGAATCTTCTGACCCTTTATTGCCTGTACTTCCTCTAGGAGTCATATATATTAATGAAAAAATATTCTTTCTGCTGGGGATCATGCTGGTTGTTCCAAAAGCCATGTAGGTATGTTACCATACTCATTTTTGACAGCAATAAATTACTGCTTTTTCCTCAGTTTTTCTAAAAGCCATGCTCTTTAAAGTAATCTTTTATTGTAATTTTGCATGGCTCTGTGTCTTACCTCATTATAGATAAGAGATTTAAATTATCCTCACTGGAAGAATTTATGATACACATGAAAGTTCCTTCTGCTCCTTCGACCCTAATTTTGATAAATGACTTCAATTCTGTGGCCTGAACTGTCCACCAAGACCAAGAAAGAAAGTCTACTGTACATGTATTACTTCAAGGCTCGTGTAGGGATCAAAGCATGCCAGCTGGTGTTGCTGATCTTAACTTATTCCATAAGACCTAAAGAAATTCCTGTCTCCCTTGGACTAATAGAGACAAGCCTAAACAAATGGCATTTATGCCTCCACCTCTCCTTGCAGCTCCCATTAATAAGACAAACCCTAATGTTCTACTATATTATTTATTGGTTTAAATTGAATTTAAATTTGTCCTTTGGCATTTGCTAAATCAGATTTTCACTATTACATTCCTGTCAGCCAATATTTTTCCTTAGCTGCAATTATACATCAAAGTTTACTTGAATAACTGAATTCAAAATACAAGCCTCAAGGGCTCAGTAAATACACGAGAAATTTGAAACTGTATGTGGAAAAATTTCTCAAACAAGCAGACTCTTCATAGATTCAAAATTAATCTGTACTAGAAAGAAATAGAAAACAAAAGACATAATACAAATGAGTGCAATTAATTTACTATGAAAAAACAAGACATCTTCATTTTTAACTGTAACACATTAAGAGGAAAATACTTTCTGTCAGAATTATCAGCATATTCCTCACTGGATTTAATATCAGTTGTAATGTGCTTAATTTTCAATTTTTCTGAAGAGATAAGAAAATATTACTCATATTTCTTACATTACTGTAATAAAAGAAGCATGATTGGGTATTTTTTTCCCTTGGAAAAGTTTTAAGTGCTTTAACTGCTCGAGGGACAAAGAATTTTTCAAAAAACATTATTTCTTCTATTTTCTTATCACAAATTACTTGTTTCTGCAACTGCAAATCTTCTGTGTATACATTTTCCACAGCCTCTCTGCAAAGAGGATTTATGAACATGCTCAGCCTTGTAGCAGCTCAGAGCTATTGAGGCCATTCCTGGCCCCCAGTGCAGTGCTGCAGGAGCACCAATCCAAGATAAAGCCAAGTGAAAGAGGAGCCAGGGGAGCTATGTAACTGGGATTACAGTGCCAGCAAGACCAAAGGACAATGCCGTGTCCCTAAATGGCCTAGGGACTCAAATGACTCATTAATGAACAGAAAGGAAATAATGAAATCAAGAAATAGAACAAAGCAGAAAAAAAGCCCTCAGTGTACACAGATAAAGAAAGTGAGGGTGCATAAGAAAGAAAGAAAAGAAACAGATCTAACTTCCATCTAGGAATAAAAGCTAAGATAGATGGATGTAGAAGGAAGGGGAAATAATAATCAGTAACAATACAGTTGTGCAGAAAATTCTCCCTTTCCCTGCACAAACTTTCTGCCTTGAAAATCCAAAGACTTGAAATAGGTTGTGTCAATACAGCCAGCATGAAATATACTGAGGGATGACACTGTGGCCAGCATATACGTTTCTTGGAAATGACTGATAGCATGGCATAAGACACTTTAAGATAATTTAGATAAATGTCACATTAGAATTCTAAAAGACTTTAGTATCATCAATTACTATAAAGAACACCGGAGAAGTTCTTTACAGAAAAGAACAGCATACAAATAATCTCTTGGCAAAGTCAACAGTGAAGTGTGAATTCAGAGCTCTGAAAAACCAAAGTGATGATGAGATCACACACAAAAAGTTGAGAAAAAATGACTGAAAAGCAGGCAGGAGGAAGTTAATAACGACCACTCTTAATTCAGACTACCACAAAAAGTATTAGAACATTAGAAAAATGTGTACCCAGATGCATGGCTGAGGGAAGGACCGTACTTACTGCAAAGAAAATGGGAAAGGAAAAAATTGGTGCCATAAGCTTAAGGCATACAGGTTGTTTGGCTACAATGTCGAAGTTTCTTGCTGGAAGGTTTACAGAAAATGTGTTTGAGAGTGTTGAAGATAATGTTTCCCCAAGTACAGAAAAGATGGTAAAAAGGCAAAAACTTTTCTGACATGAATGCAAAGACTTTCTTACTGATCATAGGAGAAATTCTAGGTAGATGATGTGAAATCATATCTCACCACTGGATGAGATCAGTGGCAAAATGGTAGAAAGCACTGTCTGTGTAGGGGGAACAGAGAAAGTATGTTGGAATAGTATGTGCTGTCCTGGAATATAACAAAGTAATATATAAAGCAAGAGTACATAAGCCAAAAGGTTTTCCAAAGTGAGTATCTGTCATTCTTTTCTTTTAAAGTCCTCATTTCTACTGGTTGCCCTGCTGTACCATATGAGAAGACTTTTAATGATGAAGGAAAGGAAGCCTGTTTCACATCTGGTATTTTTTAGAGAATCTGAAATGATTGGCAGAATGCAAACAAAATGAATTCACAGGTGAGAACTGCAGACGCTGTCTGAAAGGATACAGAAATGGAATTAAGGTGAAACAAATGTGCATAACCAAAGATACTAGAAAGATCTATACCACAGCACAGAAGAGACTGCACCAGCTTGGCTCCCTCTGCCTTACACTGTTCTTAACACTATCCTGGTGTGTCAGCTCTGTGCCTTGAAAACAGCTCTCTGAAGGGCTGAGACACAGCCCTCACATAATTTATCTATGCATTTACGATCAGTCATTTTTGACTGAAAAGACATAAAAATAATGCATACATCTTGGCACAGAGGTGTGGGGAGGCCAGGCAAACTCATCAGAAGGCTCCCAGGTGAATCCTTCTGAATATATCACTCTGAAATGGGAGTAAATAGGGCAGAGGTTATCTAATGGACTTGGATAGGAAGAGCACGAACACATCAAAATCTTATTGGTATCACTGCCTGAGTTAGGCAGATTTCATACTGACAATAGATAAATAGATGAAAACAATTGCAGATACCAGGGAAAATGAGATGTGTGTAACAACAGCTGGCTACACATATAAGAGAGAAAACAGACTGGCTATAGCTCAGTTCAAATAACTAACTGGGCACTATCTTGCTAGTGAGAGACATTTAGGGAGCTACAAAATGCACACATAGAGATGGAAGGAACAACCTGAAGGGTACTTGAGTGGCAAAGAAACATAATTTAATTTGATTGATGGCAACTTGAACACAGCTTGAAAAAGAAAAGTTGAGATGAGGAGATTTAAACAGCTCAGAGACAGACTACTTGTACCAACTACATGCAAGTACAGAAGCAGGATAGGAAAGCTGCTCTGGAGGACAGGATGCAAGGCCCAGGTCTGGGGTCCAGCAGCTGTGGTCCAAATGGATCTGCTGGGGAATAATAGCAGATAATGGGGAGACAAAATTGTCAGTACTGTGCATTGCTAGAACTAGGGATCAAAAATAAAAAAGAAATTGGAAAAGTTAAGACTGCAAAATGTTGTAGGCAAAAATAGTTACTGCCAATGCAGTACATGGTACAAGACCAAAAATAGGAAGGAACTTTGCTGAGGACATTTTTTGGCAACTGATAGGCATGTTTAACTGCAAATTGCTAAATAAAGAAATAAATAATAAAGCCCATCACAAAGTGGGATAATTTTTGTTATGAATAAGATGGAAGCACTGCCAAGTATCTTCATTACTTTGTGATCTTGCCGGTGAGGTGTAAAATACCTACACTAGAATTTGAATTCATTATAAAATCAGCAGTTTGTCTGGTGGCACCTGCTATGAAGAACTCTGAAATCCTGAGGGGAAGTAAAACATTTGGAATGCAATGATGCAGTGGTCCCAGCTCAGGCCACTTCAGGAATTTTTCTCCCCCTTGAAGAGGTCAAGGGACCATGACACGAACAGAAACACTCCTTTGAATAGTTCACTATTATGGATTCTCTGGTGGATTCCTTAAATTTCTTAACGTTGCGAGTCGACGGTCATGATCTCCTCATCACAGTTATCTTCTACCCAATTAGAGCTGATTTCAGCACAGTTAATGAGTTTTCTTCCCTGTCCTAGGAGTTCTGCCAAACGTCCTTGCNAGCGCGGGAGGCGGCGGCGGCGGCTGGACCGTGGGGCCCGGCCGCAGGGGAGGGATCTGCGAGGGCGGGAGGGTGGGAATGGAGGCGCAGGAGAGCGCGGCGGCGCAGCGGGCAGGAGGGGCTGTGTGGAAAGGACAGGGGCGTCCCGAGGCGCGCCCGGGCCTTGTTGCTGCCGTGCCACGGCGGTACCGCGCTGCTGGGCCCGCGGCAGGCAGCGGCGAGCCCCCGAGGGTGCCTGGGTTGCCCTCAGGATTTTCTTGTGTGCCGGTGACAAGACCCNATTTTTGTTATGAATAAGATGGAAGCACTGCCAAGTATCTTCATTACTTTGTGATCTTGCCGGTGAGGTGTAAAATACCTACACTAGAATTTGAATTCATTATACAATCAGCAGTTTGTCTGGTGGCAACTGCTATGAAGACCTCTGAAATCCTGAGGGGAAGTAAAACATTTGGAATGCAATGATGCAGTGGTCCCAGCTCAGGCCACTTCAGGAATTTTTCTCCCCCTTGAAGAGGTCAAGGGACCATGACACGAACAGAAACACTCCTTTGAATAGTTCACTATTATGGATTCTCTGGTGGATTCCTTAAATTTCTTAACGTTGCGAGTCGACGGTCATGATCTCCTCATCACAGTTATCTTCTACCCAATTAGAGCTGATTTCAGCACAGTTAATGAGTTTTCTTCCCTGTCCTAGGAGTTCTGCCAAACGTCCTTGCGGCCCGTGAATTCTGCGTTCTTTGTGCCCACTGTCAGCAGCACATCCCTGTCCCCAAGCTTCGCTAACCTCTCCCTAGGTCTCAGACCGCTGAAACATGACAAGCCCTAAAATTTGACAAGGCAATTCTACCCGCAGGCAATTTGTCTTTCTAGCACCTGGCCATCAGTTAGAGCTTGTTCGCCGCTGTTTCACGGATTAAATCTCCTTTCTTGATTAGGCTTCAGAGTCTATAAAGACCAAACATCACAGAGCAACCTTTTTTAAGACACCGTTTACACATTTGACGTTTTGTAACCCGCGGCGGCGCCACGCCCGGCGGCCCCGGATCGCAGGCCNGCAGGGCCAGGAGTTGGACTTGTTAATTCTTGAGTGTCCCTTCCAAGTCAGACTGTTCTGTGATTCCGTGACCCTGCTGTCTGTTCACCTTTCAGCTGCCTGCTTGGCCTTACTGCCCCTGTGCAGGCTGACAGCGTCCAGTTTTGTATCAGCCTTCCAGAGTTTCCTTAGCACACTTGTGCTATCAGCTGTTCTAAAACTCCCATGACTCTCCCTTGCTTGTATTTTTCATACTGTTGGCCGTGGAAATAAGCCTTCTGCTCCTTTGTTCCTGCTGTCCCACAAACTGTTAGAATGCGGTATTTGACTTCCATCAAAGATGAGAATAAGGCTCAGTATTGTGGTAGTTAGTCGCTGGATACTGTCACAGACAAGAGAAGGAAAGGTGGGATAGGTTTTTCTCATCCATGGTAATTGTGGAGGTAACAGCCTGGCACAAGGAGCTCCAGGCTAACCACAGCACGTGGGAATGCTTGTTTGGCAGCCAAAGAGCAAGCCACAGTCGGTGCTGAGGTAAAGGTCATTGGAGATATGGGTCTGTAGGAAAGCAGGTAGGCTTTGCCCATTCTGCTCACAAGAGTTCAGGCTCCCTTGTCCCTTTTTTGTGGGGAGTTAGAAAGTTAATGAAAAATTAGAAAGCATGTTCAGGAAATTATTCTGAGAAACGATAACATTAAGCAAAGATACTACAAGTTGTATTCAACTCTTCTGTTCTCAAAAAGTCTAAGACCAGGATGGTTTTATTTTCAAATTTAACTTTCTCTGTGGTTTTTTGTTGTTGTTGTTTTATTTTTTTCCCCCAGTTAAAATCATGGCACTGAAACAGGTTTCCAGCAACAAATGCTTTGAAGGTTTCCAGAAGGTGTTTGAACATGACAGGTAAATACCACTAAAGCAACCAAGATGTTTAGCTTGCGGCAGTGAATCCATTGCTGTCAGTGCTTTCAGTCTGATGGAAAAAGAGCATGCTCTCACTAATATCCATATTTCAGTCAGGAATAAAGTCTACTGCTGCTTTGGCTGTGCTCTTGTATTGCTGTGTTAATGTTTAACATAATCTGGTATACTTAGTGCTGCAGAGCTGAGGTGGGAAGCTAGTATTTTAGCTTTGAAAATGAAGCTTCATTACTTTGGGTTGTCTTGTTTGCAGCACAGAGAACCACTGTGAGTGCAAAGTTCCACTCACTACTGGGTATCTTACTTCTGTGCACTCTGAAAAAGTGCTGTGACCAGCGACTCAGTGAACAGATTCTTGTTTGATAAAGGTGTACTAAAAAACAAGCTTTTTAATAAAAAAATTTGATCCAAATAAAACTAAAATCATCAGTTATGCTTAGATAAGAGTTTATTGATAGTTTTAGGCTTTAGTATTAATTGAGCAACTAATTGGTCTGTAGATTGAAAACCTCCCTCTCTGGCACATGCTGTGCATTTCATGTTGTGCAAGTCATGTGGATGTGTTCTTCAATAAAAATTATTTTGCAATTTTATAGCCAAAGCTCAAGCTAAATATTGCTGGGATTCAAAATTTGATTTTCAATCTGTTCTTGGTTAGCAGCACTGTGAAAATGTAGCTTATTTGTAAGTCTCTGTTTTACGTATATTCAGAACAAGGTTGAAAAGTTAGCTGTTGCCAAATCTAGATTCTAAGGCTGAGTTTAAAAATTGAGTTTTCCCTTCCTTTAACTTTGTTGTTACAATTCACTGACTCGATTTCCCTTTGAATGAAATGCACTGATCCACTTATTCCATTTTTTAATGTTAGTGACCTTGTTAATTAAGTAGTGGTGATAACAAGATGTATTTTATTAATACAGTGCAGAGCTAAAATGCAAAATGAAATTTGGAATCTACTTGCCTCCAAAAGCAGAAACCGGGAAGTGTCCTGTGCTATATTGGCTCTCGGGTAAGTAACGTGTGTTTTAGTAACTTAAAAAATACAATCTTAAACATTTTTAAACTACTGCACTACAGTTACTGAAAACTTAATACAGAGGTACTTCAGTGGCAGCTGTTGGATTCTACAGAAACTCCTCTTGTGGAAGGCACACTTTAGTTTGAGTGTACCTCAGTGATAAATCAGGATGCAGCTTAGGGAGTAGCCTACCAGACTGTGTTCTAAAATGCTCCATGTTCAAAATGTTCTACCCTTTTGTTCTAAAATGTTCACACATTTTGTTCCAAAGTGTATATATAAAGGTTCTCCTGTAAGGCCTTCCCGTTGGGACACCCTCCGCTTTCCTTTGTTTTTAAAAACTGCTTCAGCTAACAGAGTAGGGATGTGAAAAGAGCCCATGGAAGTCAGCACATTTGTCCTGTGGACTCTACCTTATTCCAAGGACAACTTTGCAGGAAGCAACTGATGAACTTGAAAAGAGAGGTACTGTCAGCTGCCTTAACTCAAGCATGTCTAGCATGGAGTAAACCTGTGGGATCAGAAAGGACCAGGGGCTGAAGAGGCTTGTGCAGCAGTAGTGAAATTGTCTCATCAAAAATTAATTAATTAAATCCTTTTTTTTTCTTTTATTCAAAGAAATATGTTCTGTAATTCAAGGAGTTGCTTTACTGAGACTTGTATTTAGAAAGTTGGAGACCAGACTGCTAGTGTGGAGACTTGTGTTCCTTGCATATATTCATTTCACAAAATAGCTGGTGGGTCTGATTTGTGTCATGACAGTGGACTGGGTAAAAATGTTTATACTTGACATTAGGAACATCAAAATGAGCTGTAAGCCACGCAGCACATTTATTTTACTGAATGTAAAATGTGTTGTCTTGGGCAATATGTCAGTCATATTAGGTTACTGGCAACTTGTCTTTAGATAAAACTAGAATCATTAACTCCTCTCAAATTGCATAGTGAAGAAAAATTGAAATATTAGTGTGAAATGTAACTTATTTGTAATTGGACTTTATTTGGACCTGCTGCTGTACAAAAGGCATGTATTGCTGTGGGTTTTGGAGCCAGAGTGTTTATAGGCCCTTTATCCTGTCTAAAGTATGTAGAATTTGTCAGACCACAAGTGTGGTTCCGTAATGCAAACGGCTGAGATGACAGTACAAAGACAAATGTAGTTGCAGGATTAGGTGTCAGAAGTGACCAGTGTCAGCCTTACCAGATGCCTGTGGTCAGTGGGTTTAAATGCACAGTACCTGGAGGCTCTGTGCTCTGCGTGAGTAGGTGCTCGAGGGGATACAGGGTGCACATGGATCTGGTTTTGATCATGTGTTAGTGTGACTAGATTGGACAGTGCAACTGCGTTTCTGTGGATTGATAAGTATTGTTGAGCCTAATGAAAACATTTTCCATGTTAATGGAGATAGGAATCCTTGTTTTTCAAAACCTCTTCTGTCAAAAAGGGTTTTGAAACCAGTATGCCACGAGCAATGGGTGACCAATGATATTTTTATTTCCCCAGGGCTGACCTGCACAGAACAGAATTTCATAACGAAAGCCGGGTTTCAACAAGCAGCAGCTGAGCACGGCCTTATTGTAGTGGCACCAGACACGAGCCCACGTAAGTTCAGCCACAGACACGGTCACAGTCATTACACTGAAGCGCACTCTCTGTCCTCAGAGAATGGGGTGCTGCAGTGTGCTGAAAAGTGTGTTGCCCACCTGAGTCAGAGTTTGGCCTCACCTCTGCATCTTGCATTGTTCATTAGATTACATTGTGTGTGTTCTTAATAGCAGGGTAGTGAAGGTTTGACATTTGAAACTCATATTGTTGTGGCACTAAAACTAGAAAAAAGGGGCTCCAGAGTTCAGCACAGATGAGGAGGGAGAGGAAAAGTGAAACAAGAAATGTCTGTTATTAGAATTCTTGCTGACATTTTGTGTGCCTTGCTGAGACCCTATAAAACTTACAGAATTGTGTTACCACACAAAAATGCAATGCTTGCTCTTAATTGTATTCTGTCTTCTAAAGCAAATTAATTACATGCGTTTAGAGGATTACAATACTGGAAAAGCAAACTAGAAACCCTTCTTCCCTGCAGCTACAACAGACTACTGATGAATGGAATTTTTAAATGATGTGCTGTTATTTGGCACATCGTATTTGTTTAAGGCTGAGTTTTGGTATGGGAAATCTGAAAAGGTGGATCTGCACTTATTGGAAGTACTGGGGATTCCCTGTTTTATGTTTCATATTTGTTGGATTCTGCCACAGTCTCATGGGTGCTGTAAACAAAGGTGTCAGCCTTCTAATATTTCCCAAGCTTCAGTGGGTTACATCTGACTACAGGCAATGTGGGAAAAAAGCAATCTTCTTTCCACAAAGTGTTTTTTACATCTAGGTTTTGAAGTTGTGTCAGGTCAAAGAATGTAAATACATGTCTCTAATGAAGAAGAGGGACAGGAGAGCAAAACTTGTGAATGAATGAACTTCATGCTCTGTTATTGCTATTTGCTGCAGGCTAGAGATGGGCAACTAAACTTTGCATTATTCAAATTGAGTAGTTTTACTGGAACTTGTTTTTGGTAGTATCTGGGTAAATTGTCTCTATCAATGTGTAATTACCTTTGCATAGGTCATTGCTTTGTCAATTTTCTTTTAAGTCCCTTGTGGCAGCTTCTCTCTTGCCTTTTAGCCTAACAACTGATAAGGATTGCTCTACTATTTAAATGAGTTTTGGTATGAGCTTCATATTACACTCTTAAATTTTAGCTCAGAGACCCCAGATGTTCTTAAGTCTGAGCTGTCTGGAGAAACAAGTGAAAAGCAATTCAGATATAATCATGAGCTGAGAGGTATTGAAAATGCTTACATATGCACTTTAATTGTGTAGTGCATGAGAATTACCTTCCAGGAGCCAGGAGATGTATCTGGATGGGGAAAAAGACTGTGTGAAATCAATAAATACTTGTCGTTACAGACCCTCTGTCAGGCCTTGATAGACTTTACTTTTCCTACTTTGAAGGGGTTTGTTTTTCCAGACAGGTATACTGAGCAGTATTATACAGATTCCTTTTCAAATTTCTTTTTTCAAGGCTTCCTGAAAGTTTTTTTTAGCATAGTGGGCATTATGCCAAGGACTTCCTAAGTTCTTGTCTATCTCCAAGGTACTGAAGATAGACTTTTTACATCCAACATGTTGTTGGATGTCCCTGTGATTGTTGGACTGTTAAGTTCTAGAATCACTCAGTGTTCGGGGGCATGTCACTGGAGCACAGTCACCTTTGATCCTTATACAAATCTGATTTCACACTGTGCAGGGTGGCAGCCATCTCTGCACAAATTGTGAGGGACTGTTGAGTTACACGTGGGTTTGCAGTGTAATCTGGCAGTGGTAAAAGCCCATGTAATTTTGGATTGCAGAAACTAGGAAATAATGGCCTCTCTTTCTCCAAAGCATTCCTATCAGATATACCTTGAAATACTACACTCTGTTCTGCAAATCAGGCTGGTAAATCACAGACTAATCAAAGGGAGGACTGGATAGGATGTACTGACTTTCAAGAACAGATCTGCAAATTCAGTTTGAAAGTATAGCCTTGGAAAAGAGGATACAATCCTGAAGTTATTCAAAGAAGAAATTATTTAAGTTTCATGGAAATTATAGGTGGGAGCAACGAAATGAATTGCAGAAGAGGTAGAGATACAGACTTGTGAAATTATAGGAACAGTGAATTATTCTTCTGGAGAATCTTAAAAAGGGAGGTGTAGGAAGCATTATTTAAAGCACATAAATTGGCTTGGACACACCATTTGGTGATACGCAGTTCTGTCATTCTGGGGAAAAAGAAATTTTCTCTTTATCTCACACAGTGTCTTGTACTTGATAGGATGAGGTCCAATGACTGAAATAAGCTGGTAGCACCAATTAACAAGTGCTAGCTTTTTGATTAAGTTCTTGGGTAAATTTGACAAAGCTTTACAGAACTAATTTAGGAGACATGTATATGCTATATTTATTTATGAAGAGATACTGACACTATTTCGAAATTGGATATATCTGTAGGTATTATGTAAGCATCATTTTGAAAGTGTTGAAATAACACTTTTAAACATTGTACTAATGCATTAAAATCTGAATTGTCTTATAGTTGAAGGGGTAGAGATGTGATTGAGAAACTTATGTCCCGAGTGATTTGTATGGCAGGTTCTCCAGTTCTGAACCTGTAGTAAAGGAAAGATTTTTTCATGCTAGGTGGCTGCAATATTGAAGGAGAAGATGAAAGCTGGGATTTTGGCACTGGTGCTGGTTTTTATGTGGATGCTACTGAAGATCCCTGGAAAACAAACTACAGGATGTATTCCTACATAAAGGATGAGGTAACTTTGCTGCTGGGTTCTCCTGGTGTTGCTGGATGATAAAGGAATGTGGCTCAGTCATGGGAAATTCCCACAGCTTTGTTACAAGGTTATGGAGATTTCTATAGAGATACTTTGAGTTACTTATTATCGGCTGAACTGTTTCCTTTTGATTTCACATTCCTCTTCAAGTTGCTTTCAGGCCATGATCAAATGTCAGGCTAGAACCAGAGATGTGCCTTTGCTTTCAGAGGCATTAAAAGTTGGTTAGTTGTGTGCTTTTTTCTTAAACATATTCAAGTTGCTCTAACATTTTTATTGTGCTTTTGTTTCCTTTACAGCTGCCTAAACTAATAAATGCCAATTTTCCAACTGACCCTGAACGGATGTCTATTTTTGGGCATTCCATGGGAGGTCATGGAGCTCTTATTCTTGCTCTGAAGAATCCTGGGAAGTACAAAGTAAGATGAAGTGTAGCTTATATGAAGTATACTAATGCCTGTATAGGTTTCTGTAGATGTGACAGAAGAAAACATATTACTGAGCTCTTTGAGAGCATTGAATGTATAAACAGTTTCATTTGCTGCAGTTCATTGTTACATGGTTTTGTTTTTTTGCTGCTGTCTTTCTGAACAGTCTGTGTCAGCATTTGCTCCTATCTGCAACCCAATTCAGTGTCAGTGGGGGAAGAAAGCCCTTGGTGGATATCTGGGACCAGATGCAAGCAAATGGGAGGTATGTGTTGCAGCTGGAGTTCTTAAATGACAGATGAATGAGTGATCTGTAAATACATCACAGCAGGAACCTGGGAAAAAACTCTGGAGTGCCCGTGAGTTGGTGTGGTTGTTTTATTGCACCCCTAAGCATAGAAAAGCATTGTTTGTTTCTGGCAGGAGTGACTTGCTGTTGCCTTATGGTGCTTATGAAAATGTAATGAGATACAGGTCTCTCTCATCAAATCAACTACATTCCTCTCAGTTTTATGAAGATTTAAAAGTCTGGGCTGAGAACAGTTATGAGCAGTGTATTTTTGTGGCAGCCTGAAGAGAGAGACTGCTGCAAACTGTTCAGACTGATGAGCCTCATGACATCTTGCAGGGGCAGCCTGTGGGAGGCCTTCAAGAGGAGCCCGTTGGATACTTGGAAGTTGGTATCCTGCAGAACAGCATTAAGCCAGACAAAGTTAGGTTTTAGCTCCAGGGCCTTAATTTCGAGCTATCAGTAGTTGTATATGAATGGCTAGGATACAAAAATGTTTGTCTGTATGGTTGCTGCATTATTTGGGCAGCCCTTCAGTACTTTTAATCTCAACTTAAACATTGGCCTGTATTTCTGTAATTAAGTTAGAAGGGATCTTCGTGACCTCATACTCAGATTTCCTTGTAAATAAGCACAAGCTGGAGTTCATTCCCTTGTAAATTGGATTAAAGTATGTCTTAGGAAGACTTCCAGGTCTCATTAAAACTTTACAGGATTGGAGAGTGTTCTCTGCTTTTCTAATTGTTAATAGAGCAGTTTGTGCACTTAGAAAGCACCAGTTAAACTTGCTTAGATTTAATGTAATGGATTTGTTGTGAAACAAAACAACCTACCAGAAACCTGTTTTCTGTCCCCTTAACTTGCTTTGGAGTGCTTCTGCAAACCTAGTCCAATAGATCAACAGCAATCATCAGGAACAGACTCTGTGCCTTTGGCACAGATATACAACCTCTATTTTAGCTTAAAATTGCCATGTAAATATGTTCAGGATAATTTGATACTGTGGGCTGAGCCCAAGCTCCCATTTCCATAGTAGTGTCATTTCTGGATCTGGTGGCATCCTGGAAGGATGGCTCTGATGCCTTGGTGTAGGACTTTGGATTTTGCTGTCCATTGGTGATTGGTCTTCTCCACAGCCTTAAACAGTTGGCTGTCTTTTTAAAGGAGTTATTTATTTTAAAGGAGTTATTTATTTTGAACATGTAATAAGCACAGGACCCCATGGGTGACATGCTCCTCATCACAATTACATTTTGATTCATGTATGTTTAGAGTTTTTAATTTTTGTTTCTCAGTCGAACCAAATTTCCTTGGGCAAATGATCCTGGTCACCTTCAGGTTAAATGCCTTCCTATGAGCATAGTTGTGTTACACTGGTGTTTTGACTTTTAGCTGCCAGAATAATTACACCAAGACACCAAGTTTCTTCAGCAGGATCTAGTTTCTGCACAAGGGTGTGAATTAGCACTGAGTGTATTGCTGTTCTTCCATTCTGTAGGAATTCAGCCCTGAGCTAGACATGCTGTGTCGTTGTCGAGGCGGTCACGACACACAAAACAAGGCTCACAATCAGTCTCAGCTGGCAACTTCTCCAACTTCTCCTACTTCTCTTCTTTTTTATCAAACATGGCTGACCTTTTATACATCTTCTGATTGTTTACCTTCTTCTACACTTATAATTGGCTACAATAAGTCAACATAACACCATTGGTGATACATAACAGTGACTTCAACTAACTTTCTAAAAATACTTCGTACAGTTACAAACTTCTTATCTTTCTTCTCTTGATCTCCTTGGTAACAGCCTTGGAGAAAAGGATCCTTCCTGCTTCTTCCAACTTCTTCTCGTTCCTTTAGCTAACACGCCACTGTCAGCCCTTCCACAGTGCTGTTTTGTCAAACTTCTACATTTGCCCTTTTTAAAGCAATGGGTATTACTTCTCAGTTGCCTGGAATTTCCCTGTTTTTCGTTCTTCCAAAGTGCAACTTGGCGTCCTGATCAACGCTGCCCAGGACTCTGTGCCATTCTTTTCCTGCAGTCGACAGACTGAAACCAGTTGAACAAATGTAACTGACTGTCATTTCTCTTTTATTTCTGCAGGCATACGATGCTACTCAGCTTGTGAAGTCCTATTCGGGCTCTCGCCTCGACATCTTGATTGACCAAGGCAAAGATGACCAGTTCCTGTCCGCGGGCCAGTTACTGCCTGATAACTTCATTGCTGCCTGCACCGAGCGGAAAATCCCCGTAGTCTTCAGACTGCAGCAGGCAAGTTGCTTCTGCAGCCCTTGGTGGCTGGATTCTTGTTTGTGGTTTTTGGTTCTATACAGCAGGCAGTGAAGAGTGTCTGTAAGGGGGCGGGCATGCTCTCACTGTGGGTCTGTCCCGGCCGCCTGAGGAGGAGGGTGAGCAGCGACACTTCCCCGTCGCATGGGCCATCACGGTGTGCATCGCCCGCCCGACTAAGCCGCGCTTCACCACTAGGTGCCGTCGTGCTTCCAGCTTGGACAGGCTGATCCCTGCATGGGCACTCGGGCTGCCGGTGCTCGGCTGAAGACACGGCATTAATAATTTTTAATGAGTATCGCAGTCACCGTACAGCCAGAGTGACACATGGCCTTCTGCTGCATCCCTTATCTGTGCTGTGGATTTTGTGTTTACCATAAAACTTCGTGATTTAGTTTGTATGTGTTTGTGTAAATTGGGGAAGGGGTGGACCTACTTGACATCCTAGATTCATGTAAAGACCAGGTGGAAGGATGGCTCTTACCTGTAGTGCAGTGACCCAGCACAAGACTGTTCTGAGAGCACTGGAGTCTTTGTAAGCCACTAGCAACTTCCACCCAGACCCAGTGAGGAGCCCCATTGTGCAGAGTGAAGGGTTGTCCTCTCTGGTTTATCATAAACCTTGCACCTAGAGTTAGTGCTGATGAAGGGGCGCAGGCCAGAGGGTGACATTTCAGCACAGTGATGGAGCAGTAGCTCAGACCTGGGCTGCATTGTCCTTATCCCCCTGTGTTTTACCAGAACAGAGCCCGTGAGGGACTGTTGAGGGACCTTCTGTTTGTTTAGCTTCCTAGTGCTCATCTATACTTAGCCTGTTATGGTACCCCTTGCCATTTTTATATATATTCCAGGTATTTCTTAAAATGGATAAAACCAGGAGAGTCATTACATTTCCTTTAAGAGAGCTTAGCATGATTGCTTTATCATGAGCTGTATGTTCTCTGCTGATTTCTTTATTGTTGTTCTTTTCTAGGGTTATGATCACAGTTATTATTTCATTGCTTCATTTATTAATGACCACATCAAACACCATGCAAAATACCTCAATGCTTGAACCATTTGGATGCGAGTGCTGCCTGGCCAATATGAATCAAGAAATAGTGGTGAACTAAACAAAAATCATTTGGTGAAGTAATGTTTGTAAAATGGAGCTCTTCTGATTATACTTCTAAGAAAAATAAAAGTCCTACTTAATTTGATGTGTGTGCTTTAGAGTAAGTATTGAGAATGTTCTGGCATGCTTGGAAAACTCTTGATGCCACGAAGTTACATCTGCTGCATTTTGGGTCAAAATGTAAGCCAGCAGATCAGTGACTTTCAGACCATGAGTGTGGGCGTCGACGTGGCTCCTGCAGACAGCTTCTAGAGCAACTGTGCAAAGACTGTGATTAACAACAGTGTGCCCATTCAGCTAATTAATTACTGGGGTCTACTTTATCCTGTAATGGTGAAGGAAGTTGTTAGTGGCACAGCTAATCAAGCTACCTAATTAATCTGAAGTGGTAGGAGTGTTTTTCCTGTGTAAATACCTTTCAAGGCCAAGTCTGGTGGAGAAGGCAGACAAAAGCCTGCTGTGCACAGTAGTTTACTGTCCTGTGCATTATTAAGAAAATGGAGTTATTTCATGGATGATACTTACAGAAAAGACTTCTTTAAAAAGCATGTGAAGGAAGCAGTCCATAGTAAAAAAGAATTTTTCTGCACTTGCCTTTAATTCTTAAGAGTGTGAAAGACTTGTACTGTGTTTCTTAGATTTGACAGGACTGAGAGAAGACTGCTAAATCAATCTGGAAAAAGCAATTGCTATCTCGATGATCTAATATCTCATTGCTCAAATCAAGCATGCTTATTTTACAAAAGATGGCAGAATTTAGTCCTGACAGTTGAAGATCCAAAATAGCACTTGGTATAATTCTGCCAGCTACCTTGGACAAGAACACAGATTGTTCCAGTGAGCTGCAAGTAATCACTTGTAAACTCAGCATTCTCAGGATTCAGCTGGACCTGAATCATTGCTCAAACCTTGACTTGCTCTTGCCAGAGGAAATACTCCAATAGATGTACGATGGGTTTCCTTTTTTAAGCAGTGCAGAATGCTCTCCTGTGTCTCAGGCTCTTGCTAGATTCTAGGTTACAGGGAGGCTGGTGCTGGTGACAGCCTTAAATTAGGTATTGACTTTTATCAATCTTACATCTATTTATTTATGAAATAAGCTCTAAATGCTGGGAAGATGCAACTGTGTGCATTGCAAGGAAATTATTGCAGAAAGATCCTCTGCTTCCAAAATCCCCAATCAAATGTGAAAAAGTACAGCCCCTAAAGTCACCTGTTCACTAAGGTAAAGACGCTCCATTAGAGAAATGGGAATCTAGGAGCATCTGTACTTGGATGACTTCAGAAACCTGCCTGGGCCAGAGAAGGCTGGGTGCTGTGAGCTGCTCCTTGGTTCTGCAGCCAGGGGCAGAATGAAGCAGCTGAGCACAGCCCCAGGGCTGAAGGTTTTACTGTGTTTACTGCTTGGATTCAGTACTATGAAGGAATCTTCTGCTGAAGCAGAAGGCTGCAGAGCAATCTCTGCATTCCAGGAGGAGAAAAGGCTGCCCTGTAGAGAGAATGTCAGCAGTAAAATAAACTCTCATACACCAATGTGAGCAGGAGCAGACTGAAGGAGGGGTCTCCCCCCATCTCCCTGAGCCTGGCCCAGCCCTGGCAGCAGAGGGCAGATTCATCACTGCCACTGATGGAGTGGCAGGGCAGGAGCAGCAAAGCTGCAGGGAGAACACTGCAGGCACCCAACAGCTACCAGACGGATCTCATGCCTACTTTAGCTGCAAAATTCCTTTATTTGCATCACATCATCATCTCCTCCCAAACTCATCATTTCCAGTGTTAAGCTCTCCAACTACCATCTCTTTTACAATAAATCATCAGTCATAGGGATAGCCATTAAAGGGTTTCTGCAAATAATATAGTTTAATTGTAACTACAGTAAAGATTTTCTATATACATTATGTTCACTGCAGAGGGTATTAGAGATTTGCCATGCATGTTTTATTGCACATATAAATATTGTACAAAGGGTCATGAAGATTCTCTTTTTAGCCGTACAGGTTAAGATTGCATAAAAAAAGCTGTATTACAAAATACTTAGAGCTATATATTTACAGCCAACTTCAAGCAAATACTGAAAGACACTATCAGGAGAAAAACAAAATTTTAATTTTGAAAAAACAAGATTTGTCAAAATAATAATAATTACAAAGCTTCATGTTGCCATATATACATTGTAAAAAAATACTCAGGAAACCTGCATTTTATCCCTCAAGACGCAGAAATCAATATTCCTATTTTTATACTTGATCCTTGAATGCTTTTAAAATTTCATAAACTTATTTTCTTTACATTGCTCGTGCTTTTTGACAAAACAGATATTTGTGCAGCTCTGTAAAATATTAAAATACATTTTCATTTAGTGTTAAAGTGCACAGTACATTTTATAGGAAACAATATGCTAGCTGCCGATCAAATTACAATTTCAGGCAATGTTCCCTCTATAAAATAAATGTTTTTGCTTTGGTTGAAGTAACTGGATATTCCATGCATACTGTCTGTCTCATTGTCTGCGAGCCTGCTTTCCTCCTCCTCACACGCTGCTGTCACTACCTCCCAGCCCTTAGCAAGGTGTGGTGTTGACGTGTGTGGTCTGCATTCAGACAGCGTCTGAAGCACAACAGATCTGCTGCTGAACATGGGTGGGTGTAAAGGCAGTGCCTGTGAACGTGTGAGCAGCTGCCTCGGGAGGGGGTACTGACAAGTATGCATCACTCTGCCCAAAAGCCTTCATACAATAGTTCTCTCCACATCCTCTTGCTTAAATATTTAGTCCTCCCACCCCCTTGCCTCTTTTTCTTGCCACTCTACATTTCAAACTCCCTGCTTGTGTGGCCCCAGCCAGCTTCCCTTTTCACCACATGCAGCTGCCCTGTCCTGCTTGCCCAAATCCCATCACTGGCTTCTTGTGTGAATGAAAATGGGATGTTCCAGATAGCAGAAGAATCACTGCGCTGGAACTTTTTGATGTCTTAATAATAAATTACACTTTTTAAAATCTCGTTGAAAAATGTAAAGTGGTGATAAGGAGAAGAACTTTTATTTCCTATTGCTGACGTGGAAGTAGAGGTCTGATGCTGCAAATGTGCACTACAGAACATTGTGCTTAATTCTGTGGATACTTTTCAAGAGAAGCACTACCCAGGCAAGTTGGATCTGGAAGATCAGGTCTTCGAGACTGCCTTTGGCAATTTCAATCATTTTACCTCCTCTTGAAGGAATCACTGAAGAAAACAATTTTTTGGCTACCCGGTCAATCTTGTTAATGTTCTTGTGCTATTTTTTATTATTTGTTCTGTAGTGCTGCAATCTTTAAAAGAAATCAAGTTACAGTGCAAAATTACATTTCAAGACACATGATCCTAATGCACATAATTCATTTTGTTGTGGCAAAAGTTAAAGGTCTTGTGCATAGTAAAATAAGCAATCAAAAATATTTGTTCACATTTACTTTTCAAGTTTACATATTTCCTTTTGTTTTTTGTTTTTAAACATCTATATACAAATAAAATGGGTGTGCTCTCACTTTCAGCCAATTTAGTCTAGTGAGGGGAGAGATGTTACTGGAATGTAGGAAACTCAATGGAATGCAGACAATTTTTTACCAATGTTCCACAGATTCAAGAAATAAAGAATGCCATTCCAGCTAGCTGTTCTTTTAATAGAAGCACCTATTTTGTTTGCTTTTTATCTTACATATTAGAAAATACAATTTACGGAGATCTAGAGCTACTGCACACCAAGTAGAATAAAAAATAACTAAGTATTTATATTAAAATAAAGTGTTTAACCACAAAAAAAGCAGTAATAAAATACAGTTTCCTAATTTACATTTTGCATCCAAAGGATGAATAACAACTCACTAATAAATAATATTTATATAAATATTTTATGTCTGGATATTTTTAAAAGGCAATAGCCTGAAGCAACTGCATAAAAACCTAACGTGGTAGCAGTCTGATTTACTCTCCCTTCTCCCTCCCCCCAGGTGATTACAGTGATTCTTAGTTTAGTAATACAAAGGTATCTTGCTGCAAGACAGCTGTGTACTCCACATGATTTTAAGTGGCAGAGAGGTGGTTGTTTTAGTAAGTACTGTACAAAGTGAGCTATAAAAGCAGTGAAGCGCCAACTTCCCCTAGAAAGTGTTTCTGTTCAGTTTCTGCTTTGTAGTTCGACACATATGTACAGTCTGAAACATGGGTTAAAAATCATACGAATACTCTTGGAGTACTGGAGTTGTTTTCAATGCAGTTTGAAAAAATGGGCAGTTTTTTGATTCTTTCATGGCACAGTGTAGCTGGTAACAGCAGAGAGAGTAGTTTCATGTGAATAAAGCTTGTTTCACTGTGGTTACATCTAGCAATGCTTGAACTGTTATGCTCACTTTTACCAAGCCCTTTTCTTCTAGGAT
>VYZR01049226.1:22287-54780 GCA_013400675.1 Oxylabes madagascariensis | reverse complement strand
CATGTCCTTCCTGTGCTGGGCACTGCCAAGACCAAAGCATCTAAGCCCCTTTTCAGCTACTCTTATCTCTCCCACAAAGGGAGGCTGCTGACTCAGAAGTGGAGTAGAGAATTTAGCTGGTGTATTCAAGTCCCACTGATTTTATACATACACACAGGTGCAGAGAGAGGTGCACAAAAGGGCTGGGCATGCACAATAACAGTGTATTTATTACATCAGGAGTTCTCCAAGTGCTGACTCCAACCCACAGAGCCTTTGTACACATTGTGCACCTTGGCTCCTTCAGAGACCGTCCTCAATGCAATCAACTTATCAGCACAGCCTGTGGTAGGCTTCCCCTTCCACACAGGACAAAATAAAGTAAATGAAAAAACTGTATCACCTGACAGCTGCAGCCTACCAAACACCAACCTGAGCTCCCTATCAGTCAGGGAGCAGAATATTTAGGAATGAAGTAACAAAAGAACTTTTCTTCTATTCATTCATCAGAGGAGAGACAGCACACAACTTTTACTATTTGGCACAAATGCCAAAGTACTCACATTCAGAGTATGGACACTGCGACGAACCAGAGGATTTCTGTGGGGACATCATGGCCTCAAGCAGGGGAAACCAGAGTGCCTGGAATCATGGAATGTGAGGAAAGAACCAGTAAGAACAGGGCAGTGCTAAAAATGAGCTGTGAGCAAAGTCAGAGGCCACTGGCCAAGACTCATTTCCACATTCTGAGAACAGAACTGCATTTCTGATGACTGCTGTGGGACAGAGCTGAAACATGGTAAAGTAACCTCAGAGCAAAGCACTTTACTGGAATTGTGACAACAATCTGTATTTGCTTCATTCATTCCCCAACTGTTTTCCCATGTGAGAGACAAACTCTCCAGGGCAGAGATAGCCCACAGAGTGGGTAGCACAGTAAACGGATACCAAATGGAAAGAGACATCTAAATTCTCTTCCTATCTGTCGTACAATGACATCATCGCAGGGAAGAAATGGAGCAAGTCACCTCTCATACTGGGCTGTGCTTGTGAAGAAATTAGAGTTCTTGACTTCCAGCCATACCACCTCCTCAGACATGGGAACAACATTCTCTGTTCTGGGTTCAGAAATCACATAAATTATGCAGAGTCTTAGGACTAAAGATGCCTTTGTGTCACTGACATGGGCAAAATGGAAACACAATGAGTGTGAGGAGAAGGGCAAAGCCAGCTCCCCCTGCAAGTGCTCAAGGCAGCGGCATTACCTCCCCCCTCAGAGCCCAGGCTGGCACTCAACTCAGGGGCTGTGAACAGCTCTGCAGCCACAGTGGCGGCAGCAGCAGCTTTGTGCCACCAGGAAGCTGGCTCAGAGCTCACAGTGCCTCTGCAGTGCCTGCCTGACATCTGTGCCCAGCTTCCATCTGGAGCTGGAAAGGAGAAAAGGCCGTGGTCTCATACCTTTCTCCCTCTGACCTGAACTTTGCTTTGTCCTTCACCCTCATGAGTGAGGATTTCACTCTTACAGCTCCAAACCCTGAAGCACCACAGGGAGAACACAAGGAGAGGCACACACTGACTGCTTGCACATACCAGTATCCAATGGATGGGGAGAGCAAGAGCCAAAGCTTCAGGAGACACAGAGGCCTTGGTTGATTATGGTGACACATTTTTGACTACTTTACCTCTCGCTGTTGCTGGTCTAAACTGTGTGAATTCCTCTGGCAAAGAGCAATTGTTTTCATTAGAGTATCTTCAATATTTTCTAGCAAGGAGGGTTCAGCTGAGCCTAAGTGTCAGGGGGGAAAAAGCAAATTACAATTATAAAAACTATTAGACAAGTTAACTCCCGTTAGATAAGTTAACTATCAATCCTTCGGCAAAATAAAATCGTGCTGCTCATCTAAAGTCTGCTCACTACTGTCAGCGACTACATTATAAAGACAAGTTCTGATTTTTGGCACTTTTCCTCAATAGCACAATAAATTGGGTAAGTAAAACATTTCATTTAATCAAATAAGGAAGATCTGAGCTGTGGTTTAGGATACAATTAAGTAACAACTATGGACACTGCATTTAATTAGGTGCCCATGAGTCCTTGGGCTAGTGAACAGCACATCTGTGCATACACACATTTTCTGTTGGCAAAATATTCTTATTTATCTATCTGAGAAATCTGCTTTTAAAAAAGCTACTCCCAGCTGTCTCCCATCACTGTTCCCATATAATGCCAGCTGAAGCTCAGTAATGAGTTTGAATGGATTCTGACATGGGAAATGTGTTTGGCAAGCCAGTGAGAAGACCAGTCCCAACGGGAAAAGCTGACAGGGCAGCTGACCACACACACACCAACCATGCCTCAGTGTTCGATGTCTCTACCAAGATCAGAACACAAGAGTGAGAGAGTGTCATCCAAATAACTACCATATGAACAGTGTCACTACAATGCCTAGAAACCTGAAACAATCTCATTATACCAGGTGACAGACACAAGCGTTTCACATTTTTGTGTTTGTGTGCCTGTTTTTAATAGAAAATGGAATTTAACTCCGTAAGTCTTACTTTCATCATCTTGAGTAAGCATCAGCAACTTGCTCTGCAATCGCTGAAACAAAAGAGAGGACACAGAACAGTCAACTTGGGAGTTTACTCCCAAAAGTCCTGATAGAAATGTTTGTCAAAGGTGTGGTTACACAGGCTTGCCCCGCTTTTCCTCCCCAGCACAACTAACATGGCATAAACATCTTTCCAAATATGGAAAGGAAAGCAGGAGCTGATAGATGATTTTTGGCTATGAAAAACAAATTTCAGCATCTATTATCTTCTAAATGATTGAAGACTTGTCAGAAAAATATACTGATGTTCTGAGTATGCAGACACCTCAATTTATTGATATTTGACAGAAGGCAAATGCTTCCATGGATTCTAGTGGGAAGCAAGGACAACATCCAACCTGAGCACAGGCCACCATGCTGATGGCATGGCACAGCAACAATGCCACATTCAGGATTTGGGACTACTGTACCTCAAGCATAACCAAAAAGGCACCATGGATATCTCCCTTCTTCTCTAGTAAATATGAAGAAGCCTCATGGAGCTGATGTTTTTGGGTTATCTGAGTTGAAAGGGAAAAAAAAAGGTAAATGTCTGCCTGAAGAAAGCTGCCAGTGTTTGTTTATCCACAAGACAATGCCAAGCAGATGGCCAGGGCTGGAAGTGCCTGTGCTCACAGGCACCTGACCCAGGCTGAGCAGCTCTCCTGCATCTCCTTTTATTCCTCAGCTTGCACTACTGCCATCACCAGCACTCAAAATTACTGGTACAATTTCCATACAGAGAAGGAACAGTTGCTCTCCCAGCACAAGGCAGATTTTGGCAGTGTTGCTTTCCAAAAACCCCAGGCCCATGATTTCATATGCCCCCAACATGATTAATTAGCAGCAACACAGCCACCCTCTACTCTGCAGTTTCTCAGCAGCTTCAGAGCACTAACAGCCCTTTCTTATTAGCCCTGAGACCCAACTTAGTGTTAGTCTATTAAATATATCCAACTGTGCTGCAGAAGAGCAGTTTAGCAGCTCAGAGGGACAGAGAGTGCTAGAAACAGATGGAAGAGCATCCAGGAACTAATTCAAGCCTAAAGTAAAGTACCTTTACAGTAATTTAAAGGGATAGGAGCTGATTTGAATGCGTCCCATGGCCCCTGTTGTCATATGTCTCTTTCCTACCTGGATGGTTTCCTCCAGTCTGCAGTATTCCAGAACTTTGAGTGTCTCCAAAACCTGGTCAGGGCTGTACTGACAGAGCAGCTCGATGAACTGCTCAGTGACACAGGGTGGGAGGTGTAGCAGGTCTTGGTTAATGCCTTCTCTGGAATAAAACAGGCACAAGAGACTAAAATCAAATCCTAGCACAGAAATTTGGCTGGGAAGAAGAGTTTCTTATTCAATTGTGCGTTGTCTTTTATCCTTAATACAGAAGTTTAAAAATCTGGTTTTAAGAGGAAAATTATGCTGTTTCTACTAGTTACTGGTGCTGGAGGTCCCTCAGCAGTCATTTCATTTGTTCCACAACACATCCTCCTGATGCCTCAGTACAAATTAAGCTCTCAAAGACCCCTGTGAAGCAAGAGACTGGCACAGACCCATCTCCAGCAACTCCATGGCAAAGAGGCACAAAGAATTAGCCTCATTTCCTCAATGAAACCTTATGGTCTGAGTGCTCTATTCAGATCCTGATTGTCTGTGTCCTACAGACCTGCTCTGCATGTGTTTGAGGAAACGTTTTGTTGCTTTTTGCTTATTGTTCCTGAAATTCTTCTTTGACTTCCTCTACCACATTTTAATGTTTCATCCCTTTGATCTACCTCACTGAGAAAGGAACTCATACTTCATTTAGAGAAACATCCCCATTTTCCAATCCCCGGGCTCATTATTAAGCAAACTTCTCATGTGCAGAAACAGGAGAGAGAACAGATTTGTGAGCAGCGCCCATGTCCCTTTGTCCTGACAGTTTCCTACTGAACTTGTTTTTAAAAAGAGCAACATGAAGGAGGAGACTTCAGAGTGAGGAGGGAAAGGATGATGCTTTCCTGGACTCAGAAACAGCATCTGCAACCCTTAAATGAACAGCAGCTCTTGGCCACTGCACATCATGCTTCCCATGGCAGTTCTAGGACAGGTGCATCACACAGAGAAACAGTGGAAGTTTATCCTGGCTACGAAATGGGGGTTCCTGCTGAAGCTCCTGCTGGAAAGGAAATGGATCAGGGTGTATATATTGAGCTTTATTACCTTTCTGAACACAAATTCCTAAGCAGGAGAAGATCTGTTAGTGTGCAAACCCCACAGCTATGGGATGAAAAGGTCTGATATCCAATATCCTTTATTTCCTGGGAGTTACAAAAGGCATATTACCATCCAAGAAAGGCCAGGAGAACGCTGTGGCTTGAGCAAGCCAAGAGAGCAGCTTACTGTGATTACAATGATTATAGATGCAACATGCCACGAAACAAAAGCCTCATCCGTGTACTGATCACAGTGTGCAAAGTATGAGCACAACTCTACAAAAACTGTGCCCAAACTAGCGTGTTCTGACAGCAAAGAATGGACCTTGAAGGACAAAACAAGAACCCTGAATTCTGCACTCACCATCCACTCCTCCCACAACAAACATCCTATAAACTCCCCCAGTGCCTGCAATGGAGTGAGTGCTCTCCTTTTTCTATGAGAAGAAACACTCTATAAATAAAACACTCTCTATCTAAAATGATCTCTTGCCTGCCAAGATAGGAAAAACGGCAAGTCATGTACCTATAGCATGAGAGCAAACTTCAAGTCTGAAAATAACTCTGGCACCAAGTATTCATGATTTCATGAGCAAGCTCACCCTTCCCTCAGCCATTTATTTCATCAAGAAACGCAGAGAAGAGACAATGGGAAGAAAGCTGGATTTTGATAATTTCTAAAACTAATTGACAGTCCTGAGACTTGCAGGTCCTGCTCAGCTACATGGGATTGTATTCACTCCAATACAACCATATTCAATATCTCCCCTGCCATAGTCTTTCCAAAAAGCAAGAGAAGCACTGCTTTCTCATAAAACCTGGCACAAGGGAACCCTGCAAGTGTCACAGGCAGCTGGGCACACAGGAGAGCCCTTGGGACAAACCCTCATGGTTTAGGAGTCTGTTACAACATTTATAAACCTGAACACTGTGTCGCTAAATAAGTCAATATTGTTGGTAGAACACATAAACACAAATGCCAACAGACAATGCTTTGCCGTGTTGGGTTATTTTAGAGGAAAAAACTCAAGAGTTTAAAATGGAAATGTAGCAAAGACTCTGATTAATGAGCTGAGCAATCCCTACTACGTTCTCTGTTTCCTGGGGCGGCTTTATGCTACAAACATTCAGACATTTGGTTTTAATTTCCCCAGGCAATTCCTGTTAACCCTGTTTCCTCCCTTCCCCCTTCCACCTCCTTAAAAATAAATCTCTAGCTAAATTAAATGGGCCAAATTAATCCCTAATGCAATTCCACCAACTCAGATAGTTAGACCAGCATGATGAGTCTTGTCCCCAAATGATCAAGCAATCATTTGTATTTGAGACCTTAAAAAGCTCATTTACTGCTCTAAGAATCTTTACTTTGACAAGAATTTTGCTTCACAAAAGCAAATAAACATTTAGATTGGATGAAAAAAGACAGATGTTGCAGGAGAGTCTGATCACTATTTTATGTACAATTATACTGCAAAGCGTGGGTGCATCTGCTGTTAGGTCTGCAGAGCAAGATTTCCCCTCCTTCCCTGCCTCTCTCAGGACACAGCTCCTTTCAATAGGTCTTAGAAGAAAACAACTTCATAGCACTGAGAACAGACTCAGGATCTGAGTGTTATTAAAAAAAGCCATGTGGCCCAGTGCACCACACGGAACCTCATCCTTGAGGGAAAAGCAGAGACCTGTGGGAAGATCAGATGCAGAACGCTGCCTCCCATTGCTGGTTTGAACACATCAGGTGTGGCCCGTGATCAGAAGGTAACTACAGGAGAAATGGTAATTTCACGCTAATTACGGTAGAGTGAAATTAGATATGTTTATTACTCAGAGATTATGGGAAGCACTCTATGCATAAGATTAGAATCCAGGTTCATTACTGCTTTCACTGGGTGCAAGTGATACCACAGCATAAACAAAGTCCTACTTAACATCCAAATGGGTTTCATTTTTGCTTAACTTTTTTGGGTTTTTTTCCAATTAATCATTGATTAACTAAATCATCTGATTTCATTCCTATAAAACCCAATCAAGATTTTTTTTATTTTGCTTTGACCCCAGAGAAAACAGGAGGTATAGAAATGAACACCTTCCACACAAACATGTCTGTAAAAGTAAGGAAATAATAAAATGTATGTTTGGGGTTTTGGCTTCAGTTTTTTGTTTTGTTTTGTTTTTGTTTTTTGGTTGTGGTTTGTTTGTTTGTTTTGTTTTTTGTTGTTGTTGTTTTGTTTTGTTTTTTCCTTAATTTACATGCTAAAAAATCCAAGAGGTGATTGACTAATTCCAGGTTCTGGCTTCCAAGGCATGCTTTTTATTCCACTTCAACAAAATCTGAAACATTGACATTTGGATTTAGATAATATTGCCTCTTCCTACTCCTCGTTTTCATTAAGCACAAATAATTTATAACTAATTGACAAACCAAGGTCTCTCCCTCAGTTGCATTAACAATTGCTTGAAACCAGCTGGAGCTGTGCATATATAAATGTCTTGTAGCATTTGATACTGGTTTAACAAAAAGAGAACACAGTGCTGAAGCACTAAAAGAACAGGAGCAGATGGAGAAAGCAAGTAGTTAAAAAGAGGAGCTTGCAGTGAAATATGGCAGCAGTTCTGAAATAAGACAGAAATTAAAAATGTCAGTTGACCAAAATGCTCTTCTGTTTATGGAGCATCTCAGTCAAGTAACCAAAGCAGTGGGTTGAGAAGAGAAGCTGCTGTTGCTGAGAAGAGAAACGGGTGCTCCAGCCCCAGGGTAACCATTCCACAGCCCTCTGGAGCAGCTGGAGCAGCAGTGCCCAAGCTCCCCCACACATGCCAGAGGCAGCGCATTCCACACACTGGAGCCCACAGCACTTCCCAGGCAGGGACTCCCCTGAAGAACGCTCCCCACAATGCTTCTTTTGGGCTGTCCTTGCTGTCCTTCTCAACTTGGGGCACCCTGAGGAGCAGGTCACCTTTCCTAAGCCTGATCTTGGCCATAGGCTGGCTGTTGATGCACTGTTTCATAGAATTGACTTAAATCCACATTTTCAAGCTGCAGTTTGTAAACAGTCCAATTTTCTACATACCTCGGATCAAGGAGACTCCTCAGGAACTGGAAGAGCAAGAACTGGTCCTGTACAACAGGAGGAGACAGTATTGTTATTTCTAATGATGTGCTGTAAAACAGTGATCCTTGAACTATATCCACTGAAGAAAACACAGTTCCCAGCTGCTGCCTGCTGAAGGAGCTGCTTTAGGCATGTCTTGCACAAATATTCTGAGGATGTGTTTGCTGACAACAGCTCTGCTCTGGGACTCCAAGCCACACTGAGCCCCAACTAAAAGCTACCACCAGTGGCTCTGAGCTTATACATTTTTATGGCCAGAACTCTACAAACAGGCTAAATAATTGAGATATAACAATTCCTATCAGTGAGTAACTATAGCCAATCTTTCTCCTGTTTCTGACACAGCAATAACTCATCATGATTCTTAGCAATCATTTCCTACAGGAATGACATCCCTACTGTACAGAAGCCCCAAACTAATGGAGTTTGACACTTCACCTGCAGGTTTGAGATGATGCTCTCGATCTGCTCACTGAAGTGAATGGCTGCCAGGTCAGCTGCTTTACCTGGGCTCAGCACCAGCAGCTCCTTTGAGGGGGGAAACACAAGCAAATTAATTCCTTTTGATTTCTCAGGCAATGGAATTATGCAGCATCACCGAGCCCATCCATACTGTAACTGCACCTTTGCCTAGATGCAAGTGTAGGGTAACAAACACCATTGCACAAAGAGAGATGTAGAAAAAATACAAGAAGGGTAGTTGGTAAAAAGGGATTTTTGAAAGTTGATGTTTTTGCTCCACACAAGGCCTTGAAGAATACAAAACTCTTCACACCAAGAACCCATCTCAGTCCTAAGGAGAGGAAGTTATTCATCAAGTTTTCTGACAACTGCCTTTACCCCCTGCCAACAAGACATTCCTGGTGCCAACTGCAAGCCAGCAGGAAAGGGGAAACATCCAACCCTTGGGAATTTCTCAGTCCAATGAGAAACAGTGTTTAACTGGCTTGAACTGAGCCAAACCAGAGGTTTAAAAGCAAGTTTCCTGTCACTGTTCACTATAACTGATACCTGTCGGGACATGAAAAAGCAATTTCTTTATTGTAATACAAGGAAACAAAAATCATTTAGATGCCTGTGGGCTTGCTTTCTGTCAAGCTTGAGCTAAAAGGCTTCATATCATACAAGTTTATACAACCTGCAATGTAAGCTTTTTGCTTCTAACCCTTCCAAATGCATCCACACTTCCAAATAAATAAGAAGTGACTGCTGCAAAACAATGCTGTAACACTGTTACACCTGGTAACCCTTCCCAAAAGCCCCTGCTGAATCTAAAAATGAGAAAACATTTCTTTACTGAACTAAAACAACTGTTAGAGCAGTAAAGAAAGTTTTCACAAATGTACATCTGGAAAAAAAGCAAAACTGAAGAAGTTCCTTAGCAGTAGCTTGGCCTCCAGACAGACATAGCAGTCACTGAATACAGCCAATGCCAGCAACAGACTGGGGCAAAGGGGGGCAAGGAAGAGCCTGACCATTCCATGAGCTCTTTAGGAAGAGCTGTCACGGATGATGCCTTTGGTGAGGTTTCCAAAGGAAAACCTACCTACTCCATAAGAAACTCTGCAGTGTTTGACCCCACAGCTTTACTGCACGAGCCCAGCCCTTCACTGTGTCCCCACAACTCCTTCACCCCACAAACCCAGGCAATCCAAAGCGCCCAGGAGATCTTAAGCACAGCAGTGCAGAGGGACACAGAAAGGATGCAGTAGGACTGCCTTAATCTATTTCTCTCTCTGGACAAATCCTCCCTGGCAGTCTCCAGGACTGCTGAAGGTAGGACTGCCAGGCTGGAGGGAGCTGGCCCAACCTCCCTGTCTGCAATCAGTGCACCCTTCAGAGCTCATCCCCCAGCAAAACATTTGGTGCTTGGGTTTCCATCCTCTCCCAGGTCTGAACAACTTGCAGACATGGTACTGCTCAGATAGCCCTAGAGGGGACAGTACTGACACAAGGCATATGGGTAGAAAAGGATCAGTACTGTGACTGAAGAGAGCAGAGTTTATTTTTTAAAGATAAACATCAAGGAACAATGGCTGTGGGATGATGGGGAAAATGAAAAGTGGCACTGATCACAAACCCCACTTTCTGCCATACAATCAGCAGGAAATCCTCTCCAGACACTGCCAGTTTTGCCTCAAGAGGCTGGTTTGCTGCATTCATACCTCAGCAAATGGCAGTTGTCCTAAGAGCTGAAATCACAGCTTCACCCCAGTAATGTAAACTATTATTTACTGTTCCAAGTCTTCTGAATGTCTGAGAGTGGAATAAACACAATGGAAAAGCACAAAAGTGCACAGCAGCCACCAGGCTGCTAAACCATATGGTTTACCAATCCTGGGAAATAGAAGGTGCCAAAATGAATCAGGGAGCTGATCTTGGTGACAGCACCTAAGAAAAGTGACCCACAGAGCCCATCACCTGCCCAGCAGCTCTCTAGGGGACCAGGCATGCAGTAGAAGAAGGAAGCAGACACAAGAAGCAGCACAGCAGACAGCAGCTTGCCCAACCTGGAACCACAGTTGCTCTGATGAGGTTGCAATGAGCCAGGCCTGCCCAGTCCCAGCACAATGATCCCCACCAGTCCCACAGCTCTGCCAGTGCCTCTGGACAGGGGCTGTGAGCTCAGTGAGCAGACAGCTGCATTCACAGGGTTTCTTTGTGCATTGCCTTTTGAATCACTCCCCCTCTTGGTCCATTTTCTCATTAGTCATGCACTACTTGCAGATTCTGGGAGAAACTAAAAGTACTCTGGATGTGCCCATTAGCTTTTTGTCTGCCTCACAGGATATAGATTCATTGGTCATTTTCTGCTAAGGAGTGTGGTCTGCAAGGCTTTACAGACAGAACTATTTTCCTGGCTTATCTCCAGATCACCCTGGTGGGCACTGAGAGCACCTTACAGGAACTAGAAATATTACATATTCCCCAAATCTACTGACTGGACAATCATTTCAGACATCTTCATCCCCTGAAGCTGTCAGAGACTGAAGACATGGGAAAGATTATTAGCTGGAGAAGTCTAGCAGCAGCCTGTGACCTACAGAGAACTCATGACCCCACTGTCCCCCAGGTTAGCCGTGCCAGGGCACCAGGGCTGAGTGCACTTATCAGCGTGAGGAATCAGGATGAGGAGTTGAATCCCACAGCCTGTGAGGTCAGTGATGTCCATATCCTGCCTTGCTGCTGCATGCTCAAAAGATGGAACATTGCTAATGGATCCTCTCCTGCTCCACAGCACTCACCACCCATCAGCCCCTGGGAAGACTCCATTATCCAAAGAGCAGCACTTGAAACCAGGAAGCCAAGGAAGCCAGCCTGAATCTGAGAGAGGCACTTACACTAATGTGTGAGAGCTCTGAGCTTACATCAGAGCTGTCTCAACAGCTGTGACTCAGCACTGGACACTTGTGCTTATGGAAAAGCACCCAGCACATCCAAGAGCCATTAGTAGGAGCTGAGGGACCGTGGGTGCAGGATATACTGTACCTACCTCTATATGGTCCAAAGCTTTTTGCCACACCAGCTGCTTCTCCTCAGCACTGTAGCCAGGCATGGACAGGATGTTGTGGATGTAGTTGAAAACCTCTTCCTGTAAGGCACAAACCCATAAATGCTGCAGTGCAGTCTGCAGCACCACTGACAGCACTGGCTTTTGGAAACAAGAGTGTTTCCAACAGCCTTGGGATGACCCCAGGGCTAGTCCTCTCCAAGCAGGTCAGGATGAGTTATCTGCAGGGAGGCTGTATGCCCCTAAAGAGTTCCTGAACAACTGCAAGGAAAAGAGAGCCAGGAGGAACCTGATGCTAATGTGTTAAGCACCGAGGTCAAAGAGAATTATTCTTCCCCTACTAGAAATGTTTCCCTCTTGCCCAGAAGGAAAAAGGGCAGGACATCACTTGAGATAGGAGCACAGGCAGAGAGAACATTGTGCCAGAGGGTAGCTCAGTTTCCCCAGCACATTTCTGAGCTCCTCCCTGATCATGGCCTCTCCCCCAGGCTGTCCTGCACTGTCCCCAGCCGAGATGCTCTCCTGTGTCACGGTTTTCAACCACCTCACTATCACAACCTCCTCTTCTGACTCCTTCACTCACACAACATTCAGCATTGTGGATTTATAAGGACCTGGCAAGGACATATTTGCCAAACTCTCGTCCCATCTTCTGTTGCTGGTAGGGAAGGGAATACGTCAAAAATTGGCAGGTATGCATGCCGAAGGTAATGGCAGAGAGATAACAAGGGCAGAGAGCCTGTGTCGAGGGGAAGAAATGTGGGGACCAATGGCAGAAACAAAAAAGTACTGCAGTTAGCCACATCTGCAGTAAATCCCACCTTGCAGTCAGGTTTGATGTACTAACTACTACTACTACATTTAAAAATAAAGCAAAACTCTGAAACTTTAAAAAAATATCAGCTCCTCTCCACTAGACAAACACAAACAGCTTTGAGTGCAACTAAGACACCTCAACCGTTTAGGGCATTTTAATTATGCTAGAAGAGCAAGGCAGCTGTGCCCAGCCACTGTGGCCAGCAGGAGAGGCTGCATGGCCACGAAGCAGAAAGGCCAGGAGCACCGGAGTTACTCACCTTCCTCAGGGGATCCCGCAGGTAACAGCTGATGATTTTGTCATAGCGAAGCTGCCGTTCATACATGAATTCACAAATCTGATAGCTGAAAGGAAGGGAAACTTCCCATGTCAGGAAAACCACCCAGCTGAGCCAGCACAACAGATAGGCAGCATTTGGAAGTGTCTTACTTTGGGGTTTTCAGCACACAGGCTGGGTGGCTCCAGTGTGCTGGAGTGCCATTTGTACCAGCCACAGGCCAGCCTGCCCATCAACCTCCCTCTTCTGGGAAATAATCACACAGAACAGACAACAAAAGTGGAGTTACCAAGGGGAGAGGCAAGGGACAGAGGACAACAACTCTTAATGAAATCAGGTCTCACAGGTCCTGCTGTCAGAGATGATCTTCCCTGTTTCCACAACACTCTGCTATAAGCTAGGTCAATCCACTACACTAATTTGAAGAAATTCACTGAACATGACTCAACAATGACACAGATTCCTATCTTCACATTTCAATAAACATCTTCAATATTTTGAGACTTTACATAAAATCAGATGTAACTGAGTCAAACCAAATGAAGAGTCTGATAATTAATATTACACTATAGCTCTTTCAGCTCTAATGGAAGAGGCTGAGCTGGGGGGCCTGGCTGTCAAATTCTCTGAAGCAAGTGGAAAAAATGTGTTTATTGAATCTGAAAAATTTGATGGAGTTACTCCTTTTAGGTCACGCAGGAGAAGAGGCATGGCACACTCCTCACTACTCTCCCTCTGCTCCTATGTAGCATGGTGGATTCATTCATGTAACACCCAAACTCACGGCCTGGTTGAAGATGCCCTCCCTGGCTGGCTCTGCTCTGGCATGACAGACTCTTTCTGGAATCATAAAGCATCTAAAGGAGATGCTGGAAATTTTCAGCCTTTCCAGACAGTTTTTGTCTCTCCTACTCAATTCTAAAATGAGTACCATGGGGGTGGCTCCAGACCCCTTCATGCTTTTAAATCCACCTGTGGGTCTCACCCCAACCAGGCACCTCCATCTGCCAGGGGTAGAGCATTCCAATATACAACTGTACCTCTGAACACAGCTTTGGCTCTAGGATAGAGATGTCAAAACTCATCAAGTCCCACAGGGTTTCTCCTGAAGGGTTTCCACAGCTCTACCCCTTCTTTTCTTAACAATGCTTTCTCTGAGAACACCCAGGAAAGAAAATCTAGGACTAAATGTGAACATCTTAAATGAAGCATAATGTGAATGCACAGAGAAAATTACCCCAAGTTGCAAAGTAGAAACAAGAAAAGTGGAGCCAAAAAAGAGCTGTGGAAGAGATTTAAAGGCAGTTTTTACATATTGTGTCCAGCAACTCACAACTCAGCCTTCTCTGCCATTTGGATAAGGCGGCTCTCTTCAAACTGCACGATCCCTCCTGCCTGGAGCAGCTCTAAAAGGACCTGCAGAGATTGAGCATCAGTTATTTACAGGGCAGCAACAGCAGCTGAACAGCCAGTGCCACTGCAAGTACACTGCTCCTGCTCCATTAAATATGGTAAGAACACAGAGCTGACTTTACTGATTTGTTAATTAACTGTGCTTTAACTAGGAAGGTCATGAGCTTATGAGAACTCTCCTGTCTCTGTTCATTGTCCTGCAGGCAATGCTGGGGTGGGACCCTTCCCTCCTGCTGTGCCCAGCACTTCCCAATATTCCCATGCCCATGTCTTTGGCATGTGATCCAAAGCCCATACTCACTCCCAAGGCCAAAGTCTGCTCCAAGCCTGGCCCTGCCTGGTGCTCCAAGGAGCATTCCCTGACAGGCTCTTACCTGCTGCCTCTCGGAATGCCGGGAGTCGTCATCCGGGCTGCACAGGAACTCCAGCACCTGTGCCAGAGGTAGAGGTTGGTGTGAGCCAGGCCTGGCTGGCACAGCTGGGAGCACAAACTGACCAGCACACCCTGAGCACCAGCAGTGGCAACAGCAAATCACCACACAACGGGGCCATCTGAATGCACCTGGTCCTGGAACCAAACTGGGAATACTGGAATAGCAGAGAACTGCTGAAAGACTCCTGAGAAGGAAACATAGGACTCCGCACCAGGATCTAGAACCAAACTTTAGAGAACCCAGGGAATATAGAAGAGCTCAGGGAACCCCACGTTTCTGCTTCAGACTACACACCAAACAGCTGGCATCACTACACTGACCTTCTCTCCGGGACTGTGCCATCTCATAAGGAATACAGGAAACTATGTAATTCATAAAATTTAATATATGTGGAATGAAAGTGTTTAATCCAAATCTGCTTGGCCTCCACAGAGTCCCTCAGTCTTAAGTTAGGACCAAGGACATATATATTCTAATCCATTTTTATTAGTGCTTATACATCCCTATTATAATCACAGCACAACTGCTGTAGCCAGTGAAGCCTCTTCCTCAGTCCCAGGAATTTCTGGGACACAAAGTTAATTCATGCAAGCTTTGGGCATGCATTGGTGCAAATGCCTTTTTCAAACAGCAGAGAAGGTAGTGGCCACCTGAACTAAAAATTACTTACAACATTGATGTGCTCTATAAGCTCTCTAATGTAATTTTAGTTGACACCCCTTATCCCAGACTGGCTTGGGTTGGAAGGGACCTTAAGGCTCATCCAGTTCCAGCCCTCTACCGTGGGCAGGGACACCTTCCACTAGACCAGATTGCTCAGAGCTTCATCAAGCCTGGCCTTGAACTCTTCCACTCTGCTCCTGTGAAACCACAGCAACGGCCCAGCAAGGTTACTGGTTATAATGCACCAGTACCTCCAGACCTGCTCCAGTCCACATCACTGGCCACGCTTTCTGCAGTGGTGCATCCTGCCTGGAACACTCAGGAATACTTGCCTGGTCAAACAGTGTCCTGTTGACAAACAAGGTGTTGTTGGGCTTGGCGAGCTGCCGGGCAAGGAAGGTAAAGAGACAGCCAACCTGTGATGGGGTGAAGTCAGAATTCTCCACCATGACCTGGGAAATGTTGGAGAGAAAGGGGAAAAATAAATCCACAAGGGATTGATTCTGCAGCTGCCTTTGGGAAAGTAACTGGGACAACAAGAAATCCCGATGAGCCATCGTGTCTTCTCCTACCCCACCCACCTCCTGGTGTTAGTCCATCCTGAAGGTCAAACACAAGTCCCCTTCCCCAGCATTCAGCTGTGTCACCTGAAGACACAGGCAGTGGATGTGTCCTTGCTAAAGCACTTCTGTCCCAAAGCTGAAGAGGCTCCACCTCTCTGTCATAAACTCAAGGGAAGAATTCTTGCATGTCCCTGTTTTTGAGGTGTGAAGAAGCTCCAAACCCACATTTATCTCTGCCTCTGTAGTCTGTGTTGATCATGGGACATGGAACAGCTTCTGAGCAGAGAAATGTTGTCACATTATTAAAGTATAATTATCATAGGAAAAAACAACCCCAAACACCTAATTTCAAGCCTCAGGCACTCACCACTTCAACTATGGCATGCAAAGAACTACTCTAATAGCTCAGAAAGGACTGCAGGTTTGGGGAAAAGCTTTTCTCACATTATGTTAGCATTAGTCTAACAATATTTAGAGAAACTTGTGACAGCGCTGACTTGAAATTACAGAAAAAAGGAATATCTAAGAGTCACTACAAAAGGGATTGGAAACCTAAGAAGTGCTTTTCACCTGTCTGGTGTATAAAACACGAGCCTGATGTGTCCTGACTTGGTGTCTCCCGCTTCAAAAAAAATCCTAAACCCTAAGTGAAAGTGAAATGCCCCTGTTTGGAGAGTGCCCTCTAAGAGCAGTGTGTTTAAGTTGGGAGGAAATCCATCACCTGGACAACTCTGTCAGCTAAGATCTAAGAACTGCTGTAGCAAAGCCTCACCATGGAGCAGCTCACAGTTTACAACCTCCTTCAGTCGGAGCTGGGGGGAGTCAATTGATTTCTTCAAGTGACCCAGAGTTCCAGACCCTCAATGGTTTTGTGACACAAGTGAGGCAGGCAGTCCAGACACATTAGAGAATCAAGCAGAGCTCTGCTTGAGACACTAGCTAATGTAATCATTCTTTTTCAGTTTTCATTTTCTGTCTCAAAAGGCTATTTCTTACAGGAGCCTAGTCAGAACAGCACTACCTAACACCATAAAAAAATTATTCACTGAAATATCTGGAGTGTTTTATTAATTTTAGCTTTGTTTTTCATAAACTGGGTCCTTGTGAGTCTATTTGAAGGTGAACATACTGCACCCCTGGAACAGAGCAACTTCCCAGAGGCTGCAGGCCAACCACATAGATGATACATTTGGCAAAGTTTTGATCAGCATTAGCAGAATGTCTATGTTCACCAAACTATTTCAAAAGCACAGCTATTTCCTAGGTGTTTTCTTTATTGCTGACAACAAATTTAAATTGGAAGTTTCAAGAGTTTTTAACTTTTATCCAAAGGACAGCAGATTCCAGACCAAAGGACTGACAGTTTTCCTAACAACACATTGTTTGCCTGAAGATGCAATGCTGCAGCCCTTCTCAAGCTGCCCTCCTGCTGTTGGTGCCATGACAGGAACACATTCCCAGCAGCTCTGGAACATGGCTGCAGTGTGCCACCTCCTGCTAACAGCAGCTCAGGACACAAACCAGAGAGGCTGAGCCAGCACAGGGCAAAAATACCCCTCAGAGCCACATCCTGCTTGGGCAGGCTCACAAAACCCCTCACAGTGGCATTGTCTCAGCCCACTGCAGCAGCACTGCCACCCAAGTCACTCACTGTGCCCTTGTCTCATCTATCAGTGATAACAGGGACAGGGAAATGCTACTTATGGTATGTTTAAACATAAACAGCTTCCAAGTGGAGTCCCTCATGATTAATGGTGACAGCTTGGAGGGGAAAGCAAACAGTTCTTGGCAGCAAGAGCTTTTAATGGGAACATCCATTGTTGGGAACGGGCTGGGGATGACAAGTGATTTCCAGAGCACCAGGCTGATAACTGACATTCCTCTNTGACAGCTTGGAGGGGAAAGCAAACAGTTCTTGGCAGCAAGAGCTTTTAATGGGAACATCCATTGTTGGGAACGGGCTGGGGATGACAAGTGATTTCCAGAGCACCAGGCTGATAACTGACATTCCTCTTTCTCTCCTAAGCTAAAGATAGGCCTGTCATCCTGGAAATGCTGCATCCCAAACATAGCATTTACAGGCACGGGGAGCAGGGATTCAGCAGAAAAGTAGTGGCACCCTGCCAAGCACAGGATGCCTGGGACATTTTTACCTGCTCAGAAGGAATCAGGGAGTAGATTCAGTGAGAAGCAGATCAAAATAAGCTTAACGGTGCAGAGACAAGAAATTTGACAAAGTACCACCCAAGTAAAATTACAGGAAAGGAGACCTCTCTGTCAGCATATTAAAGTGCATGAATCATCACTTCTGAATATCCAACTGAGAGCTTTGGCTGAGGTGAATCCATGCTCCTGCCCAGCACCTTCTCAGAGGTGTCAGCCAGGGCAGGACTGGAAACACCCCCTCCAGATTACAGGCTGTACTGCAGAGCGTTGCAAACAATCAGTCAGATACAAACACAGTTCATTTTTAGTCACACTCACTTTCAGAAGAATGTCCACAATTCTCTGTTGATACTCCACAGCTTGCTTATCATTCTTAAAGTCTTCAAAAGTCTGCAAGAGGCAAAACACTGACACTTTAAGCAGAATCCCTCAGAACAGCAAACACAAAGCAGGCAATGGTGGTTTAAGTCCTTTCTCTGCATATCCCTAAACAGCAGGTTCCAAGGTATAATTTGCTCTTTTGTAACTACCAAAATGGTTTTTACACATTCCCGTAAAAGTAACAGGTCCAAGTAGACATAAGAAATTCTAGAAATTTGGAAAGTAAGAAAGACAGACTTCCATGCAGGAGATAGAGATAGGTACTAGAACACTCTTTACAAATATATTATTCTTGTTTTACCACTGTTTTAAAGACACCCTCTGTTGCCAGAACTTTCACTATGTAATGTCACGTTCATCACTCTGTATTTAAGGCCACAAAGGACTACTGTGATTCCCTCTGATATCTTATAGAACAAGCATCAGAACTGCTCTTGCCCCAAGCCAGGAACTCCTGGTTTAGCTAAAGCATGGATTTATTGAGAGGAACCTCACTGATGGTAGGAGAACTGGCCCTTCATTTTCCTCTCAGAAAGGCAGGGTTTCTTACCAGAGCCAGCACATTGAGGAATTCCCGCGTGTCGAAGTGCAGCAGGGTGCGAACGTAGGGATACACCTCCTCATCCACAGAGCCCTCGGCTGAGTGCAGCCGGATCAGAAACTCAAACACCTGCAAGGACAAGGCAAGCAAAGACAGCAGATTTCCTATGGATTTCAGGTCACTGGGAGCACAAGTGCATGGGAAAGCAGCACCGTTATCTGCTTTGCACTTAAGCTTTAAAGCCCCTTAGGAGTCCATCAGTTCTTATTTGAGTGGTGCTCTCTGTTGCTCGTCAGCCCTCCTTACACTCACCAACCAATTTAAGATCAATAAAAATTTAAGATCAAACAAAAATGAAGGCTTATTTATACCTGCAGACAGAAGCGTGTGAAATTAGAAAACTCCCTCCCCTTCCTGGCAGCTTTCCTGGGAAGCTGTGCAACTCTTCCTTGTCCAGGGCACAGCTCCTCTCCTTGTCAGCAATTCACTTGGGAAGAGCCAATCAATCTGCCCTGTGAGGCACAAAGCTTTTGGCACTGCAAAGACTCACTGAAGTGCTTTTCAACTCTGTCTCTTCCACTGACTTTGCAGCTCATAAAATTTGAGGGCATCTTCCAAAATCAACTCCCTTTACTGAGCCCTTGACAGAGGTGTCCAGACCATCCCAGGGAACCAAGAGGGCAGGGCCAGCTGCAGGTGTCTCACCCAGACTCACAGGAGAGCTGTCTGCCAGCAGGAAGGGAGCAGGCGGCTCCAGGCTGGAGCAGCACTCGGAATTACGTGTTGGGTACACACTGGGATCCCACGGACATATGACAGGCCATGTGCTCCCCCAGCAACCCTCTCCAAGTGTCGTGTTCCCTCCTTCACTCCTGTTCTGAGTTAATTTGCTGTCAGCACAGTGGCTGTGAATCCAGCAGAAATTAGCAGCTTGCCTTTCAGCTCCACACCTTCCCTGCTGGCCTCCTCGATCCCAATCTGGCAGCTAGGAATGCTTAAGAAAACAAAACAAACCACCACACAAAAAGGTGTTACTTAAGCCCAGCTCTCAGGAACACCACCAGGAACCACAGAAAGGAGAGGCTGAAGGCTCTTCCCAGGGCTGCTGCTGACTGGGCTCTTGCTTCCCCTCAAAGCCTGAGCAGGGGACAGCCCAACAACCTTGGGAGAGGGCAACAGCCAGTGCTTGGCCCAGCAAACTGGAGTGGACTGGTTTGCACAGCCACTGAGGAAAGGGGCTGCAGGAACCCAGAGCTACCACATGCACAGAGCTACAAGGTCTGGACTAGGAAACAAAATCCAAACACAGAAAAACCACAAACAAAAACCCACCCCACATTCAAAAACTGGCTGTTTCATCGTACTGTAAAGTGCAAAAGAAAAAGTACTTCCTCTCACTGGAACCCTGAAACTGAAGTGAAAGGCTGAAAACACAAAAAATATGTTTGTTGTAAAACTAGTCAGAAACTCAGGAAGAAACTTTGTGAGCACAAAAAGTGACGATCAGGGACATCATCTGTTTTAAGAAATTGTCAGATTAGTCCAAAGGAGTCAAAAGCCTTCAAGAAACCTACAACAAGAGCTACTTAGAGACATTTCTCCCCAGTGTCAATCCTGTGTCACATGCATTTGAAAACAGGGAAGATGCTCCCATATTTGACATGCTACATTTACAAAGAAGAAACAGCTATACCTTTCTGGTAACTCTGGGGTAAAGAATAAGGCAAAAAACCCAATCACTGAAAACTGTGTTCCCACACTCCAATTTACAATTGAAAGAAAAATATTACATTTAAATGTTCAGACTGCAACAACTGATTTCATCCGTTAAAAACTAATTTTGTAATTACAGTGAGATGCGCTCATATCACCAAGATACAGACTGATCTCAGACTGATAACAGTTTTCCCTTGGAAACCCATGAAGTAAGACATATGCAGCTTCTTCTAAAAACCTCATATAGGAAAGTTGCCTTCCAAGAGGTTTCTCACCTGATTTTTCACCAAAGGTACCAGATCTTCAGGGATATCACCCAATGGATATGCACGGCCTGCCAAGCAGCAGCTACAGAAAAGGAGGAGAAAGGCACTTCAATACACCTGACATTAAAGACACTGAGAACTGTTCATTTTTTGACTTAATTTTCAGGACGCTCTTAACACAAGGCAAACCAATTTATTTTGTAAATCATGAAAGCAAGAAGCATCCCAGGCAGCACTGCTATTAATACATACTGAGCCAACACACTGCATGAATTTGCAGTCATTTCACAGCAGGAAAGTAATGGGAAAACTCAGCATCTCTCACAAAATTTTCAATTTTAGAAAGCTGGAGTAATGCAGAAGCTAACTTCACGATCTTGCACAGACTCCAGAAAGAGGAATTCACTAATGAAATCCTCCTGTGCAAGCTCCTGCAAATAACACAGAATCCAGCAAGGTGCAGCTGAGGACAGCTATCCCAAAAGGCAGGGCAGAACATGGCCTGTTACAAAACACGAGGCTACAGAGCCCTTGGTCAAGGAGCTCTGTCTCTCACACACAACAAAACCAAATTGTGAAATTAAAAATGTACATCGGCAGTAACTTGGGCTCTAAGCCTCCACCTTGATCCCTCCTATCCATGCACACCACATGCAACAGGAAGGGATTGTAAATTTAAGTGAGCTGTAGTGAACACCCACTACTATTTTATACAATCTCTCAGAATCTGAAGCTCCAAATAAGGTTCTGTAACTACAGCAAGTTTAAAATCTGGTTCCACCACGAGGCAACACCTCACACTTTCTGAAGGACCTTACCTTATATACACAAGCAGCTTGTTGCCCATCACCACTTGCTCATCTACAAAACAAAAATTTTTTGTCATCCTTTCTTCACAAGACAAGAGACAGAGATGCAATTCTTGTCCCACACATACAGAGTTTATTATACAAAGTTGAGCAGCTTTACACACAGTAAATAACACTAGAACACTCTTCAGTTCTCCAAGACCCTCATCTTGGGTATGTATTCCCTCTTGCATCTCTTCATTGAAAGTGACCAGGGATATTCAAAACATCAAGTATCAAAACTAGAAACCTCAAAAGGAAAAGCATTCTGTACCTGTGAGAGACTTTCCAGCATTCAGTGGAGGAGCAATGACTTTGAACAGCTTCTGTAACAAGAAAAAAGGCAGGGCTCAAGCAGCTGGAAAAGCTCAAAGCAAAGAAGCTGTGTGGTTTTAAAGCAAAGATCAGTGGGGTGTCTTCCACAGAAACTCTTCATCACCATGCCTTCTAATTAAAAGGCACAGAGGATGCCAAGACACGGCAAAAGATGCTTTTTACAGCTGATTTTACAAAAAAATAGCTTTCATTTCATCAGCTCTAACCCTAAGCACAGGCCACACTAAAGCAAAGCAATGTTCAGCAGTCCTAGAGGTCAGTCAGAGCATAACCTACCAGTCTCACATCCTGTTCTAGTACATCCTGCCACTAAACAAACCTTCTACCCACTCAGCAGGGTCACCAGAGCCTGGTTTGGGCATGTAGAATGAGGACTTGTCTAAACACTTGCCTCTAGAAAGCTAAGTTATTTGTACTCATACAGCTATTGTTCAGTTCTCAGAAGTACTTTAAAAATTATGACCACCTAAAGAGCCTCCTTCCTTAGAAAAATCATGTAAATGAGATTACAGCTGCTAAAACTTAGGCAGGTGAAGATTTTTCCATTCCAATGGTCCCAGCTCTCTACTTCAGCACTCCTGAGAAAACACCAGCACTGCTTCCATGTTGAAACTCATTGGGGTTATAGAGCCATTGGCATGTCACCAGAATAACCAGCAGAATCCACGGGGCCTTCAGAGAGAACCTTACAGTGACTCCTGTTCTTGCTGCTGAGAGATCTTTTCCAAGTGCTCAGAACAAGGCCTGTCTTGAGCAAGGGCTGTTTCTGGCCTTTTGTATGAATTGCGTACATGCAATCTCCTTAAATAATCATGTTACTATCTTCTGCTGCTTTCCCATTTTATTTTATTAACATGACTCTATTTCCTGCCCTAACTCCGCGGAGGATTTCTGTCTCAGCAGGGAATTTGGTGGTCTAAAGCACAGTAGTTACAAATTATTTCTCTCCTCTGCTGCATCCAGTCAAATAAACAGCACATATCACACATGATTTCCCACTTGAAATGGAAATGAGCAAGAACGCAGAATACAGAGAATAAAATAAGGCTTTGGGTTTGAAATGCTGTTTCTCAGGAAGAATGTGTGCTGAACACCCCAGTAACCCCTCCTGCAGGAGCACCTCTCCTACCTCCATGGGACTGATGAAGTCGTTCATCCCGCTGTTGTAGACGTAGATCATGGCATCATACAGGCGGTTTTCCCAGCACAGGAGAACCACCTGCAAGGCAGCAAACCACACAGCTGCTCCTAGCACACAGTTTTCTCACTTCCCAGGCCCTGTCCTTGCTCTTCCATCATCCAAGAGTACAACTTAAAGCAGAATGAGAATTTCCACTTTCAGAACCAGTCTGTGTGAAAACCCCAAACCCCCCAAAGGAGTATCCAACTTAGGGCTCATGCAGCAAGCATGGCATCTAACTCTAGATTCAAACATTCATATGAGGTTAAAGAATAAATATTTAAAATCCAGTTCTTCAAAAACCTTGCTTGCAATAGTTTGGTTGGGTTAGTGAATCATAACATCAAGTTTCCAAGCAGCTTCACCCTTGAAATGGAAAGCCATGCCATCAGAAAACAGGACTGCTGGGCAGGAACACCTCCCTGCTCCACTAACTGTTGTGCAAAAGCAAGGACCCAAGCTGACAAACACAGCTCCAGCGTGCTGTGCTCTTGCAGCCTTTGATGTCAGGTAAGGCACTCAAAATGGGAAAGACTGACTGGGGATAATCTTGAAGGATTTTCCAGCACATTCAGCTGCTGATGCATTACCCTATACCAGGACAAAAAGTGAGGGAGCAAAACACAGCCACAATGTACAATTCCCAACTCACTGAATTTGATCAGGGAAATCCCACATGCCCTGCTATGCTTAGAAGCACAAGACATTGTAACTCCTGATTTATTCAGAGAAGCTCAATACAGTAGGCAGCACAACCACTCACCTGCTGTATGTCTAAACTGGTGATATCCATATGCACAATGCAGGCTTCCAAGTTTTCCAACCTGTTCTTGTCTTGGAAGTGAAGCAGCAAATCTTTCATCACTTGAGCTGTAATTCCCATCAGCTTATCACTCAAGATATATGGCTCCAAGCACTCCAGAAAGATGCCTTTGGCTACAGAGTTCTCACTCATCTTGTCATATATCTGGTTAAATAATAGATCCCTAGGAGAAAAAAGGAGTTTAGTTATCAAATAGTTTTACTAAAATCTCCTTGCTTATCTACTTTCCAAAGGCTCCAAATTAAACTCCATTTTCTCTGTATTTCCCAGGCTCAGGAACTGAATGCCCTGTTCAGCTCCTGTACTGAGGAGTTACACAGCATAAATCAGCTATAGATGTTGCAGCAAAAAAAGCGCTGTTAGTGATGCCTTAAGTTCTAGCTTTCACATTTTCCAGATTCTGTACTGCATTGGTATATAACTCTGAACTTCATATAAAGTTCTCTTCACAGTTTAGTTAGACAAAACAATTCTAACTTGTTTTGTCTAACTAAACTGGCCTGAGAACCAAGGACAGGGTTGCAGCCTCGTGCCCAAAAAGTATAAACAACAGCAAATCGAGGAGAGCAATTTGGGAGGATGGGACTTCACAACCTGAAGCTGTAATTGGACAATTATCCCCAATATGTAAATGGACCAAAACTTATAAAAGTGTGAGAACTCGTAACTGGTTGATCTTTGGTGTGTCCTTTGGTGTATTCAAGGTGTATCCTTTGAAGGCCTTTTTAATAAATACCTACTTTATTCCTTTAACACTGTTTAGCCTCTGTTCCAGGCAGCCTCTCAAGGCGTCAGTTTTTGGTAACTGGTCGGGACTGCAAGGTGCCTGGAAAACCCCTGGACCAGAGGAACACCCAGCTCCTGCCCCTACTCTCACCAGCACTCCCAGAGGGCCACAGCTGTGGTCCAGAGGGTATCAGAGCCCAAGAATGCTTGGATCTGGCACAGAGGCATGTAACTGAATAAAGGTGGTATTTTGTTTGTTGTAGCATATGAGTCAGGTGTTAAAGAGATCTCTTACAGCTTTGTTTAGTGTGGAAGGATCCCAGTGGGTCCAGATGGAGTTGCTTTTATGTTTGTCGCTCTCTGTCTCATCCACTGGTGGTAAGAGGGGAAGGCTCTCTGAGTTTTAGCACCACAGTGCTGAGTTTAGGCCTGGGGCCANCACATTCAGCTGCTGATGCATTACCCTATACCAGGACAAAAAGTGAGGGAGCAAAACACAGCCACAATGTACAATTCCCAACTCACTGAATTTGATCAGGGAAATCCCACATGCCCTGCTATGCTTAGAAGCACAAGACATTGTAACTCCTGATTTATTCAGAGAAGCTCAATACAGTAGGCAGCACAACCACTCACCTGCTGTATGTCTAAACTGGTGATATCCATATGCACAATGCAGGCTTCCAAGTTTTCCAACCTGTTCTTGTCTTGGAAGTGAAGCAGCAAATCTTTCATCACTTGAGCTGTAATTCCCATCAGCTTATCACTCAAGATATATGGCTCCAAGCACTCCAGAAAGATGCCTTTGGCTACAGAGTTCTCACTCATCTTGTCATATATCTGGTTAAATAATAGATCCCTAGGAGAAAAAAGGAGTTTAGTTATCAAATAGTTTTACTAAAATCTCCTTGCTTATCTACTTTCCAAAGGCTCCAAATTAAACTCCATTTTCTCTGTATTTCCCAGGCTCAGGAACTGAATGCCCTGTTCAGCTCCTGTACTGAGGAGTTACACAGCATAAATCAGCTATAGATGTTGCAGCAAAAAAAGCGCTGTTAGTGATGCCTTAAGTTCTAGCTTTCACATTTTCCAGATTCTGTACTGCATTGGTATATAACTCTGAACTTCATATAAAGTTCTCTTCACAGTTTAGTTAGACAAAACAATTCTAACTTGTTTTGTCTAACTAAACTGGCCTGAGAACCAAGGACAGGGTTGCAGCCTCGTGCCCAAAAAGTATAAACAACAGCAAATCGAGGAGAGCAATTTGGGAGGATGGGACTTCACAACCTGAAGCTGTAATTGGACAATTATCCCCAATATGTAAATGGACCAAAACTTATAAAAGTGTGAGAACTCGTAACTGGTTGATCTTTGGTGTGTCCTTTGGTGTATTCAAGGTGTATCCTTTGAAGGCCTTTTTAATAAATACCTACTTTATTCCTTTAACACTGTTTAGCCTCTGTTCCAGGCAGCCTCTCAAGGCGTCAGTTTTTGGTAACTGGTCGGGACTGCAAGGTGCCTGGAAAACCCCTGGACCAGAGGAACACCCAGCTCCTGCCCCTACTCTCACCAGCACTCCCAGAGGGCCACAGCTGTGGTCCAGAGGGTATCAGAGCCCAAGAATGCTTGGATCTGGCACAGAGGCATGTAACTGAATAAAGGTGGTATTTTGTTTGTTGTAGCATATGAGTCAGGTGTTAAAGAGATCTCTTACAGCTTTGTTTAGTGTGGAAGGATCCCAGTGGGTCCAGATGGAGTTGCTTTTATGTTTGTCGCTCTCTGTCTCATCCACTGGTGGTAAGAGGGGAAGGCTCTCTGAGTTTTAGCACCACAGTGCTGAGTTTAGGCCTGGGGCCAGCAGTGGCACAGTGGGTTACCCCCGTGTGCCACTCCCAAGGTCTTGAGTTCCAAAGCCCCATCTTACTTGTTCTTGCTCTCTCTCTCCCTTGTTTTAGTTTTTGCAGATTTTCTTACACAAAAGTATTAAGACGTGGGAGTGTATTCTCCTTTGAGAATAATAACAGAGAGATAGCCCCTAGAAAAACTGGTGGGAGCTAACCGATGAAGAGTCATTGCTTCTAAAATCCAAACTTATCAGATTCTCAGAAAAAATGTGGCCAACTTATGAATTAGATAACGATGAGACGTGGCCTGAATTTGGTAGCTTAGGTAAGAAATATCTCGCTTGTGAATACTTGTGAAGACAAGTATTTTGAAGAATTAGAGTACGCTAGACTTTTTATGCTTTTATCATGTTATGTTTATCATTAACAAGGGAAGTGATGAGGATGAAAGAAAAGGCAGGTTCTTGGTTCGAAGCAACTTTTCTTCCTCAACACATCAATGCAAATTTAAGAGATGGTTTTGTATGAGTACCAAGTTCTTGACTTCAGTACTGGTTTTTAGGCAGTAAACACCTCTGAACTGGGTTGTGACATGTGCTATGGAATGATGTGATGCAATTCCTCCGCACCACGTGGTGTCACAGGAAACAGCACTGGGGACTACCTGGGGTGCTGGGGTCTGCCCTGGGGACAGGCCTGCACGCCCAGACTTACATGCGCTGCAGCAGGAGGCAGTAATCCACGATGACAGGCACCACGTCCTGGGGAACAAACACAACAAAGTTGTAGGGACTGACTGGCAAAAATGCTGCCAAGCACACATCCGGCAAAGCATGAAATGCAGCCTGGCCAACACAGAGCAGAAACAATGAGGTATCTGACTCAGCTGGTAGCTGGCACAGTTACAGGGTTTCCATATGCTGATGCATATGGAAAAAAGCTCTGCTGACACTCCTGCCGAGCACAGAGAGCACACGGGTTTTGCTCTGCCACCCACTATACCCAAGTCCTGATTTTGTGAGTGCATACAACAGGTGAGAGTTGAGCTAAATCACAGCAAGATTTTTTCAAAAACAGACAAGTAATGTTTGCAGTAAAACAAAGTTAATTAAAAAAGCCAAATGATTTCTACAAGAGTCCTCTGGAGCACCATACCTGAAAGTGTTGCTCCATANAATTTGGGAGGATGGGACTTCACAACCTGAAGCTGTAATTGGACAATTATCCCCAATATGTAAATGGACCAAAACTTATAAAAGTGTGAGAACTCGTAACTGGTTGATCTTTGGTGTGTCCTTTGGTGTATTCAAGGTGTATCCTTTGAAGGCCTTTTTAATAAATACCTACTTTATTCCTTTAACACTGTTTAGCCTCTGTTCCAGGCAGCCTCTCAAGGCGTCAGTTTTTGGTAACTGGTCGGGACTGCAAGGTGCCTGGAAAACCCCTGGACCAGAGGAACACCCAGCTCCTGCCCCTACTCTCACCAGCACTCCCAGAGGGCCACAGCTGTGGTCCAGAGGGTATCAGAGCCCAAGAATGCTTGGATCTGGCACAGAGGCATGTAACTGAATAAAGGTGGTATTTTGTTTGTTGTAGCATGTGAGTCAGGTGTTAAGAGATCTCTTACAGCTTTGTTTAGTGTGGAAGGATCCCAGTGGGTCCAGATGGAGTTGCTTTTACGTTTGTCGCTCNTTTAGTGTGGAAGGATCCCAGTGGGTCCAGATGGAGTTGCTTTTATGTTTGTCGCTCTCTGTCTCATCCACTGGTGGTAAGAGGGGAAGGCTCTCTGAGTTTTAGCACCACAGTGCTGAGTTTAGGCCTGGGGCCAGCAGTGGCACAGTGGGTTACCCCCGTGTGCCACTCCCAAGGTCTTGAGTTCCAAACCCCCATCTTACTTGTTCTTGCTCTCTCTCTCCCTTGTTTTAGTTTTTGCAGATTTTCTTACACAAAAGTATTAAGACGTGGGAGTGTATTCTCCTTTGAGAATAATAACAGAGAGATAGCCCCTAGAAAAACTGGTGGGAGCTAACCGATGAAGAGTCATTGCTTCTAAAATCCAAACTTATCAGATTCTCAGAAAAAATGTGGCCAACTTATGAATTAGATAACGATGAGACGTGGCCTGAATTTGGTAGCTTAGGTAAGAAATATCTCGCTTGTGAATACTTGTGAAGACAAGTATTTTGAAGAATTAGAGTACGCTAGACTTTTTATGCTTTTATCATGTTATGTTTATCATTAACAAGGGAAGTGATGAGGATGAAAGAAAAGGCAGGTTCTTGGTTCGAAGCAACTTTTCTTCCTCAACATATCAATGCAAATTTAAGAGATGGTTTTGTATGAGTACCAAGTTCTTGACTTCAGTACTGGTTTTTAGGCAGTAAACACCTCTGAACTGGGTTGTGACATGTGCTATGGAATGATGTGATGCAATTCCTCCGCACCACGTGGTGTCACAGGAAACAGCACTGGGGACTACCTGGGGTGCTGGGGTCTGCCCTGGGGACAGGCCTGCACGCCCAGACTTACATGCGCTGCAGCAGGAGGCAGTAATCCACGATGACAGGCACCACGTCCTGGGGAACAAACACAACAAAGTTGTAGGGACTGACTGGCAAAAATGCTGCCAAGCACACATCCGGCAAAGCATGAAATGCAGCCTGGCCAACACAGAGCAGAAACAATGAGGTATCTGACTCAGCTGGTAGCTGGCACAGTTACAGGGTTTCCATATGCTGATGCATATGGAAAAAAGCTCTGCTGACACTCCTGCCGAGCACAGAGAGCACACGGGTTTTGCTCTGCCACCCACTATACCCAAGTCCTGATTTTGTGAGTGCATACAACAGGTGAGAGTTGAGCTAAATCACAGCAAGATTTTTTCAAAAACAGACAAGTAATGTTTGCAGTAAAACAAAGTTAATTAAAAAAGCCAAATGATTTCTACAAGAGTCCTCTGGAGCACCATACCTGAAAGTGTTGCTCCATAACCTGGATTTTCCCTTGGTCAGGACATTTCTTCAGAGTCCGATCGGTATAATGGAGCAGGATTTCAACCATCTGAATTACAATAAATAAGAAAACTCATTCAAATTCTATACTGAGGCCTTGCTTGGTAGCACATTTCAGACTGGCTTGGGGGTTGGCAGCACTGTGAACTCTGCTCTCCCATTTTGGGTATGAAGTGCTGTGAGCAGGAAGGAGCAGAGGGAAGAGTCTGCCAAGAGAGTGGTGTGACAATGGCACAGAAGTGGCCAGAGGGACACTGAAGGCCTACATTAACTTTAACTGACCACAGAGCTGGGCAGCGAGCCCAACAGCCAGTTTTCAGGCTGGTGAACACATCCAGAAGCACAAGGCTCATCTGGGCCATGACTTTACCCAAAGCTTAATTAAAGTATATTACACAGCAAAACATAGCTACCTGCAAATATAAGAACAGAGCATAGCTAAATAATTATTGCAATAAGTGTGTACTTTAAACACAGCCCTCCCAGAAGCAAGTTCCTGTAACAACTGAACTGGACCAGTTGAAGAGTTTATTCCATGGCCACATAAACAGAGAGCACAGTTTCCATCCTGAGAGTCAGCAAGTCACATACTGACAGACACATGCCAAACAAAGGTCAGGGAACTCCAGAGTTACCTACACAAAAGGTTTCTCTTCACTGTGAGGGGACCAGAGATCTCCAGGCCTGGATGATAATGTCTCCTTTTGGAGACATCCCCACCACTACCCAAATGGTATTTCCAATTTTTTTCCAATTTTTTTCTAAAATTCAGCAAGAAAGGAACATGTACATGTTCTAGAGTTAGTTGGATTAACTCATGGAGGACAGCAGCAGTTCCTTTCAGGGACACAGTATCACACCAGCACATAGGAAAATCCAGTTGGGAAGAGCTCAGGGACTCACTCTGTCAGCAATGACTGCTTTCCTCTTGCTCGTGTCCCCAGTCAAGCCTAGAAAGAATGAGGGAGTGGGATGAAAAACAAAGCTTTTCTCATCTAAGCTACCAGTAGAAATAAAAAATCTTCAGAGTTCAGATGCTAACGCAATTATCCTTGAGATGCAGAGGTCAGAATATGTACATACACAATTTTGTGTTCTACGTTTAGCCCCCTCTTCTTCCAAAAGGTTTGTTCTCCTCACTTAAAGACTATTGCAGCACACGATTGGCAAGAACAGTTCCGAATGTTGTTTAACACTGAGAGAACAATTAATGGGGAGCTGTCAAAGACTGTACATGAGGGCAATTGCTGGAGGAGGTCTTGATGCAAAGAAGCTGAATAAAGTGCACTAAAAGGGGAAAATATCATAAACACCAACTCAAAAAGACAGTTTTTCATTATTCAAAGCATTACTGTCTGCTTTATTGTGCTATATCCATGCATCAAAACAAAACACATCTTCATATACCAGCAATTTCACAGCAGGATCCTGTCCTGGGAACTTGCATCTCCTGTCAAAGCCATCAGAAATTATTTGCTGTAAAAGCAATGTGTTCAGTACAAATCTGACCACACAAGTGGCAGTTTCTGGCACAATTAACATACTTCTCAAGCAACCTCCTTTGGAGGAAATGTGGTGCCAAAAGCCAGCGTGATTCTTTCAGCTCCTTGTAATGTCAGGGGAGAGACCTGGATCAAAGCACCTGCTTGGCAGAGCTGACAGAGAATCACACTGAAAGACACCTACAGGTCATGCATGGCCTTCAGGAATATTTTAGCAGGTTGGATATTCAACATCTGGATCCACTTTCTTCATGGCAAAGTGACAACAGGATGGAGTCACACAAAGATCAAGCCTTTCACTTGAAAACAGCAAGTTGCTAAAGGGACTATGGTTAAAAAAACATTCCAAAAAACCAAACTGCTCCATATAAAGGTTGCTTCTGCAAACTCAAAGCAACACATCCTATTTTCTCTTCTTCAATTAAATTTCTTCTCCTAAAAAAGTGATTCCTGTATGTGCAGATATTTAAAACTATCCCTAGAGGTTTCATTTAAAAGCAAACAAGCCCAAACTTACCTACAACAGCCTTTGCTTTACCTTCATAAAAGGACCATGCAAGAGCCAGGGCATCTGTGAGACGTTCTTGTTTCAGAAGATGGTCAACTCTCTAAAATAACAAGGAATACTGGACCTCAGAACTACAGAAAAGATGATTCCCTCCCCTGTAAGACCGGCATTTCCCAGTAGAGGGTCATGGTTCCTGACAGCAAGGACACAAGACATCTCAGAAGCTCTCACCACACAGCAGTAAAGGACAGGATCTCAAAGAGGTTCTCTCAAATGGACATTTTCTGCTGCACTAAGAAATGTCAGGCCCCAGTACATCAAGTCCCTATGAGGGGACATTTTAAATCAGATGCTTGAGGGATGGAGACCCCCAGCATTACTGACTGTCTGATAAACAAAGGATAAAAATTTTCCATTCTCCATCCTTGCCTCATCACATGGAGCACATCAACTTGGAGTGAACAACTGTGCCATGCTTTCAGCAAAGCGTGTACTCATCCTACCCCCTATTTTCTCCTGAGCTCCTGATCAGCAAGGGCTGAAGTAGACAAGTATTTCACAAGCATTTTCTGCTTTAAGGAACTATTAACACCCAAGGTCGAGCACTATTGGCCTTGGTATGATAGTTCAGTGTCAAAGAACTTTTGAGAGGAGATTCCAGGTCTCATCTGTCNCAGCAGCACTGATCTCCTCTCTCTCTGTCCTGCAGCAAGAACTAACTCCCAGCTTCACCCTAATCACCACACACTCAATTCCAACTCTCGGTTAAGTCCCCTATGATAAAGAGGCACAACTACAACACAGCAGAAACCATATAGTAATTTAGAAAGGGGTTGTCTCAGAGCACAAATTGTGTTTGACCTTTGAATCCCAGGAAAATCTGTACCTGAAATCATGGATCAGAACCAATTGGCAGCATGTGAGGTGAGAGAAGAACAGATAAACAAAAGAGATGTGCCCCTGAAGCCGGTAACAGAAGAATTATGCTACTCAACAGTACAAGCAACTTCCAGCAGAAATCAGTTTGGCTACGGGGCACTAGTGAATCTCCATAGTGCCCAAGTCACTGACATCATGTAGCCAAAGGAACAG
>VYZR01049226.1:6545-16982 GCA_013400675.1 Oxylabes madagascariensis | reverse complement strand
CAGTAGAAACACACTGGAAATCAGAGCAGATGGAACAGATAAATCTCATGCCTCCAGGCAAAGGCACCACTGCAGCTGAAGAGCAGTGACCACCAGGCTGGTTTTCCCAAGCCAGTGGGAAGCTGCAGCTGTTCCCAGCATGCTCAGCTATCATACTGTCACTGAGATAGAGGTTCAATCTCTGGATGTGTGGATGAGATGTGACCACCTGAAAGCAGCACAGAACAGCCCAGGCTCACCAGAAGAAAGTACACGACATCTCCTCGACAGAAGGCAAGCATGGGGTTCACCGAGTTCTGCACAGCCACGAAGTGCCAGGCCAGTAGAGGGACACTCGAAGGGTCCATCTGTCACACAAAAAGCACAGCCAGCAGTTAAGGCACACCAGGCAGATCCTCAGCTTCAGGACATGTGTTTCATCAGCTGCTTCTCACTTCTGACTGTGCCTGGTACACACAGGGGCTGCAAAGCAAATTCCTGGCAGCACTTTGTGCTCTTTGGTGCAGCTGTTTGGGAGCAGTGTGTGCCCTTGGCAAAGTGGACACCCAGGCAGAACACCACTGGTGTCCAAGCTGCTCAGGGTAGGTCCAGTCCCACATGAATATGTGGACTACAACAAGCTGCAGCTTGATATCCCCCTTGTCTCCATTCTCCTAACATAACCTATCCCACATCTTCCCCCAGCTGCTTTTCCAAGAGGAATTAGGCCATTGACCAGTAAATGTGAATAATCAACAGTTTAGAAGACTGTGTAATGCTGGAATTCCTCTTGGTTCCTGTCCCTGTAATTAAGGGTCTGTTGTATGGTTCTAATATAAAACAGTGGCCTCAGTCCAAGGTGATTGTAGCCATAATCAGGTCAACATCCCATCTGTGGGTGCATCCAGACTGCAGCAGGAAAGACAAGAAGCTGAGGGACTCCCTCCTGCTTATTTGAGAAAATCAGCATCTTCACAGAGGTACAGCTGGAAGCAGCCTTCTCACCTCCTCTCTGCCACGATCTCCACACATCAGACCCACAGATTATCACTGCAATTCCACAGTGCTGTGGAAGGCAGAGGTACCAAACACCTGTTCCTGATCTCATCTCCTCCCCTCCAAGAAAATGTTTGTAGCCATAACCCAAAAAGCAGCAGTTTGGCTTTATTACTCACACGACCGTAGGGAAAGGTCATCCACACTTTCAGAGAGGGCTTCAGGCCAATAACCAGGATCTTCAAGGAAAGCAAGAAGGCAAAATAAAATGTCTGAGTATACAGCAGAGAACTTCTCCTTTGTGATCTCTCACATCAAGCCTCCTGCAAGCAGGAAGTTACCTTAGTGAGGGAGGCCATGGCCAGCAGTGAATACTGGGTGATAGGATGGTCTCTCAAATCAACCTTTGCATGTAATGGCTCAATACAGCAAACTTCCCCCTTGGAGCCACTGAAGAGACATCGAGACTCGCACGTCCTCACTCCCATAACCCTCCTGCAAAGAGCAGAGATCAGCTTGGTGGCAGCCCAACAACCTCAGGAGTGATCCTTCATAAACACTCCTTCTAAAAAAGTCCCTTGCACAGCTCCAGGAATCACTTCTGATGTGTCACTGGAGGCAATCCCATACAGCTGCTCAGATACAGACAAGAATTCCTTAAGATCTTATCTGATAATAAGGTTCGGGAAATTCCTGGACTTGGTCAGATGGAGTGTCAATCCTCCCTCCTTGTCCTTCCTCCTCTTGAAGAGGCCAAGAGTAAAATGAGCAGCTACTGCAGAACAGCTCTCACTAATGAGCCAAGGAAAAATGAGAGGCAGCACTTTTGTGACAGCTACCAAGAGTCCATCAGGAGTGCCAAATTCTGGACAATATAGTGACACCTTAACAACGAAGGCTATTCTTTGGCTATTGTACTGCCACACAGCATCTTGCTTCAGCTGAGAAATTACACTGCAGCCTTAAATTACATCTTCAACATTCAAGCAGTAGCTTCATTGGTTTCAATGGGTTTTTTCTCCCTAGGTTTTAGAAATGATGACCCAGAATTGGTTTCTTGTACTTTCTCTGGGTAGAGTTATTGTCTTACTTAAATGACAGTTCAAAGACGGAGCCTCCGCTGTCATTGCAAATTGCAAGTGTCGGATCATCTGTAAACTGAGCAGAAAACAAGATTAAAATGGCCCTACGAAATAAACTACAAAAAAATGGTTATAAAAATACATGCTATGGCAGTACTAACAACACACAGAGTTCAAGCAGTACCTACAGAAAGACACCTTTAACATGCCGAGTTGAGACAATTACTAGGGTTGTTTATGACATGCAAGAAAAGCGAGGTTTGTGTTTCACCTTCATTTCCCCAGCAAGCCCTGTGGCAGATTTTGGTACCAAAGGCTCACTGCTTTATGCTGCAGCTCAGAACTACAGCACACCAAAAGCTGAGCTGCCTCTAGAAGGGCTCTCAGCCTCAAACCCACAGGTTGGGGCCAGAGCTGGTGGATGGGCTGCAGTTACAGACAGACCCAAATCAGAAACATCCTGAACTTCTAATGATACCAAATAATTCAGACAATAACAGAACACAGTCTCAGCTGGGGACACTTCGGGAGGTGCTTGCAAACCAGAATCTGTAAGCCCATAGACATCTGAGGCCATGTAAAACAAAGCCAGGCACAAACTCAGACATGATTTTCTGTGTATAACAATAGTACTATGCTGAACAAGAAGCCATAGATGATTTTCTCTTTCAACCCAAAACATTCCAAACAAGCTATTTGAAAAACTGCTTACAGAAGCTACTTTCTACAGCTCAGATTCTTTTAAATTGAAAGTTGGCAAGTCATGCACTCAGGTCAAAACACTGCAAGTTTTAGAAAAATGTGTTCTAACAACTAATTCTTCGTACATTTTGGCATTGGAGAGAGGAGTCATAACAGACAACAACTGTTGTTTGTTACAGTACAACTCACAGCCAAAACTATTATGCCAGTATACTCAGTTTCATTTTAAAAAAGAATTTCTGCTCATTTTTCTCATCTCTGGATACCACTGCCATAGGTAGCTGCTCTCATGGAAAATCTAGAAGTACTGAACAAGGAAAGTCACCACATCTGACTGAACAAAACTGGGATAAAAGTAGTGCATTTAGTGTTTATTACCTTGATGTGCAAAATGGCTGTTCCTGGAGGGTGGGCATCTGTTATTGATCGCAGCAGCTTCCCGCTGGCCAGGTCCCACATGGTGATCTGCAAGCAGATTGTGCTCAGTACACATTCACTGCAAGGGGTTCTCTCCATCACCTCGTGCATTACAGTACAGCAACAAATTCCTATACTGACATTATCACCCAGGTTAATAGGGGTTTCATATCAAAGAAAAGTGACCTGAAATCTGTTCCTGTCCTGTTCCTCCAAGCAGTTCACTTGTCTGCCTAGAGCTGACACCAGGTGTTATCTCAACTCTGAATCATGTCCTTTTGGCCAGCTCTCCCCACCTGCCCAATCTACCTCAGCTCACAGCTGTCTGCCTAATACGAACATTAAAGAGTGTAAGATAACTTTGTTACCACCCAAGAAGTCCAATGCATTTATCTCTCACAGAACCAGTGAAAGGTGAAAGATCTCTGCTAACACCTCTGAGCAAAACTCAAGCATCTCCATGGCTACCATGAACCTTGTCCCTCCTTTCCTCCTGAGCTTGCTCAGCATGACAAGGCAGGTAGGAAGATAGACCTTGGCTTGTACTCAGTATTCAATTCAACCCATTTCTCAACTAAGAAGCAGGAAATCCCAAATTGCTCACTGCATGACTGAAGAGTATTAACTACTCACTGCAGAACTGCTCAGAAGAGCTGAGATTACAATCTGAATAAAACTTTTTTAAGGGAAACAGTACTTTATGTGATCCTATAAATCATCTATCAATGCTTCTAGACCCTGTGTTTCAGAGCTGCTGTTCCAAAATGTTTTCTCTGAGTACCATTTAAAACTGGCTGCAGTCCTGCATGGATTAAGTATTTCCACATGGCCTGCAGCAGGCTGTCATTTAGTCCTACCATAGGCACAGGGGTGTGTTTTATCTACGATGAAGGTGAAAGCCAAAGGAGCAAAGGGAAATGAATGCAAAAAGAAAAAGTCGCCTTCTCTGTACTCCTCTAAATGTTACCAAGGTGATGTCTACCTATTTTGGTTTAGTCTTGTTACTTTTGTTCAGGAATTGCTTTCTCTCCTTTGGTTCTGAGAAGGGCATGAAACTGTAACGGACTCGACCCCTTTTCCCTACATTTAAAAGCTATGCTACTTCTATCACACAAGTAAGATATTAGCAAAAATTAATTTTGGGGTTACATATGAGTTTCAAGAACTTCAAGTCATCACCACAGTAAAAACAGCTTTAATTACCATAAAGCACAGACCTCAGACAGTAACCGAGAAAGACTGAACTGCTTGTCCCAGTGAGCCATTGCACATTTCAGTTTAACAGGAATTACTTACAATGAATTGAACCCTTTGCTATATTCTGCATTACTCACTTCCTCCACAGAAACCTGATTCAGCAGGAATTGGCTGCCCCAAAAAGCTCTGGGCACATGACACCGTGTGTGCTGCTTCTGAGCACTGAACCAGCCGACACACAGCAACAGACTGAGTGGGCTTGGCCTGGAGCTGTGGGCACCTCCAGGTGACCTCTCAGGACACAGCATTGGAGCAGCTCATCCTTTGAGATTACCTGTCCTTTTGCAAAGCCACAGAGCAGCCTGGAGCAGTCATTGTTGATGCTGAGAGCAGAGATGGCCCCGTACTGGGCCCCGACCGCAGTGCTGCCCAGACACAGCCGGAGAGCCTGGTTCTGATCTGGAGCACAACGATTGGGAAAAAAATCAAAGGAAGAGCAATGGTTAAAACTAACATCATGAAATTATTTACACCTACAATTCACCTGGTGTACATTAACAATTCACAGGCTTACAGTTAAGTTCTTTTAAAAAGGGGTTTACAAGATGAGAGCTCATGTTAGAACAGAAAGAGTGGGACACTGTCTTGCAGGGAAATACAAAAATTATTTTTAAAAGTATGAACCGGGGACAGGAAAGATGGAAATGCAGAAGTATTACATATTGAAAAAGAAACTACTAGAAAAATCAAAGCAATAGTAAAATTCCTTTTACTATTCTGCATCAGTGCTTAAGTTGTAGCAATGAAGATGACAAAATTAATTCTACCTTCTGAGCCCCGTATTTCTGCATTTGAACATGAACTACAAAACCCCAACAGAGGCTTTTGGTAAATGCTATTTTATGTCATAATTTTATTCTTATTTTGTAATTTTACTCCTTGGTTTTGTTGCTGAAGGCCAAAGGCTGGAAGGAAAAGGCACTTTTGTCTCCAAGCTGCACAGTTAAAACCCCCAATGAGTTCTGGTGCACACAGTTCTTGCTCTATAAAGGAACTCCTTCCCTGAGCCCCAGGCTGCTGCAGAGGAGGTGCCACTGCTTGCAGAGCCTCCACGGGGACTGCACTGCTGCAGGGCCATGGCCTGTCCACTTCTGCCCACCACAAACCATGGGCACCTCTGTCTGCGCCAACTTCTTGGAGGCTCCCACCATGAGAGTCTCACTAGCACTTTACAAGATGCTGCTCTTCATGAGTTTGGATGAGAACCCTCTGCCTGTCTTCAGTGCACTGCTCTCAAAAGCTAAGAAAAATGTTCTGGAGCTGCTTTTTCCACCTGTCTCCAATTTTGTCCTGCTTTTGAGTGAGAGAGTGGCAAAAGATGCTTTGTGAGAGCTAATGGAATGAAGACTACAGGGATATGAAATACATCAGAAGCACCACAATAACACTGTGTGCAGGATTCACCTACAGCAAGGAATGGAACTGATTGGATCAAGGAAACAGGTCTGAGCACCAGAAATGCCCTGGAAGATGTGCCCAAGGCATTGGACATGTTTTTCCAAGCTGCAGCACCGCTAGGAATGTGCTGGCTGTGAAACAGCATGGATGTATCCTACATTTCTGGCCCAAAGTGATGCATTTATCAGTCTGTTCAGACAGTGGGAGCCACCCTTCAAATCCCACCTGTATGAAGAGGCGTTCAGAAATAAACACCAGCAAGAACAACTGAACTCCTGGATTACTCTAAAGCACTGCTCAGGGTGAGGAGAAAACATTATTGCTACTAGGACACACCTTGACATCACTGTGACAGGGGTGTTCATGACACAAACCAGAACAGGTCAAGGAAAAAGAAGACGAATCATGAAAGATTTCCATGGGAAGTTCAGGGAAAATAGAGCTAAAGTTGGAAAACAAGTTTCACAAAGAGATATTCTCCAAATGGTGTCAAGATCCAAAGAAATAATGCCTGTTCTAGAGGCCTGGAAATGCAGTTCATTTACAAAAATACCACCTGCTAACCATAAAAATCTGTTTGAAAATAGCGGAATACTGCAGCTCCTTATATTAAAGGTGAATGGCTTCTTCATTCATGGAAGTACCTTCCACTTCAGCCTAAGCCTGTCAGTGACTCCATCAATAATCTGTTTCCTCTCAGGCATGAAAAGGAGAATCTTCCACAGCAATGTCAATTCAAAACAAACAAAACCCCTATTGTATCCCAAAATTAAGTGATTTGTGTGACCAATCCAGTACTTGACTTGTTTCCAGACAGTCAAAAGATGACACACAAGTAAGAGACGTTAGATAAGATTTTTTCAAAAACATATTTAAAAATATTTTTTTAAAAAAATTCAACTATAATATGGATGAAATTGCTTTGAAGGTAAAGCAAGATCAGAAAAAGAGTGAGCTTTTACTAATAAGCTGGCAAAGTAATAAAAATAGACAAAAAGCAAAAGGTTATAAAAGCTGATCTGATGATTTTCCAGGCTTGTATTATCAGCTTGGAAGTAAGGCACATTTAGGATTAAACATAAAAAGCTTTTGCCAAATGCTTGAAACAAAGGTGGCTATCAATTGTCAAAAATGTTTTTAATTTTTCAATTTACATAAGGCAATTCTCCATCTGAAAATTTTCTGGCAGTAACTGTGTTGCTCTCAGAGTCTGAAGTCAAAATGAGATGGCCCTTAAATACAATTCTGCAAGACAAGTTTGTGAATGTGAAAGAAGTAATTTTCCAAACCAAAGAAATAAGCATAGCACTGCAGAAGTTGATACTGCTCAGATCACCAGGTTTTCATCAAGATCTTTTCTTGAGTTCAGAAGGCCTGCTTGATTTTCTGCAGAATTACTGACACACTACTAATTTTATTAGGCACAGCACCAGGAAATGTTCTGGTGATGGTGATCTCACGGAAGAGCCTTGTCCTGCCCTGAAACAACACCCTTACAAACAGCTCTGAACCTGCTGCCCTAGGACATTATAAAANTACACACCCTTCCTCCGTCCAGATTTTCCATTTATCTTTACAACAAAAGGATAAGAATCAGAACCATTCAATTTTTATTTTGAAACAAAATTACTATTAATCTCATAGTAGCACTACCACCATCCTTTCCCCTGATCCAGCTAGAATTCAGAAAAACTTATTATAAAGTTATAATTTCCAGTTTTTAATTGATAATGTCTAAGAATTTCATATCAAATAAAATAAGGCAAAACATACAATCACCTGCAACATATTCTATCACAGCATGATATTTTCTAACCTGAAATAATGTTTTAAGCAAAGAATTACTGCAAGTTACATTTGTTAGACTGCTAAANTGCAATCTTTACTTTCTCCAGTGAGATTTGATGATGAAACAAAATATAAGCATTCTGCAGAAATCTTTCCACTGTAGCATCAATGAAAACATGTAAGCATGTAAGAAACATGAGGAAACCTACCACTAGACACATGATGCTTCTAAACTAAAACCTCTCAGAAGTTTGAGGCTACTTCAGAATTAAAATGCTATGGAAGAATTTAATCTTCTTTCCACCAAAGAGTGGATAGTGAAATGGAAATATTTTGCTTAGGCTTTTGTTAAGATCCATGCTGCTAAAATATTTTTTTAAAAAAATTCAACTATAATATGGATGAAATTGCTTTGAAGGTAAAGCAAGATCAGAAAAAGAGTGAGCTTTTACTAATAAGCTGGCAAAGTAATAAAAATAGACAAAAAGCAAAAGGTTATAAAAGCTGATCTGATGATTTTCCAGGCTTGTATTATCAGCTTGGAAGTAAGGCACATTTAGGATTAAACATAAAAAGCTTTTGCCAAATGCTTGAAACAAAGGTGGCTATCAATTGTCAAAAATGTTTTTAATTTTTCAATTTACATAAGGCAATTCTCCATCTGAAAATTTTCTGGCAGTAACTGTGTTGCTCTCAGAGTCTGAAGTCAAAATGAGATGGCCCTTAAATACAATTCTGCAAGACAAGTTTGTGAATGTGAAAGAAGTAATTTTCCAAACCAAAGAAATAAGCATAGCACTGCAGAAGTTGATACTGCTCAGATCACCAGGTTTTCATCAAGATCTTTTCTTGAGTTCAGAAGGCCTGCTTGATTTTCTGCAGAATTACTGACACACTACTAATTTTATTAGGCACAGCACCAGGAAATGTTCTGGTGATGGTGATCTCACGGAAGAGCCTTGTCCTGCCCTGAAACAACACCCTTACAAACAGCTCTGAACCTGCTGCCCTAGGACATTATAAAAATCACATTTACCTGCTCCTCTACTGTCCCTGCCTGGAGAATTTGGGAGTGTGCAGTGCACATGCACCCACTAAGCAATTCCCAGCAGCATCATCCACTGAGTGGTTCCTGCACTGCCTCACTGCTGAGCTGCCCCTGAAATCCTGGCACAGACAACATGCAACCTGGGCAGCACAGGGCTGGTCATGCAGGGACATGCACACAGCAGTGGTACTGTACCTTTGCCTTTCAGTCCACACAGAAAGGGCCAAAAGAGGAGAGAAAAAGCCAAAAATCAATATAAAAGGAAGGAGTGAAGCAATAAACAGCACATATGCGACAATCTCCAAAGACAGAGAAACTTCAGATTTTGCTGAGTGTTTCCTGTGGTTAATGTTCCCCGTTCTGATTTATTCAAGAAATGATGCTTTGATGGTTAGCGTTCTAAAACCAGGCAGTTTAAAAGGTGAGCTTAGAAATTTGAACTTCATTGCATTGAAAACCAAAATTTGAGAAGAAATAAAACTGGAAGTTCACTGTAATATAGCTGATAAAAGTATTTTCACCCAGTTACCACCAGCCAGTAAATCAACTCCCCATTAACTTAAAAAAAAGACCCCCAAAATCTAGTTTTAATGCTGTCATACCGCAATAAAGACTCAGGACACTCACCATAAGGTTTACAACCAACAGAGAAAATAAAAATAAGTAGTCGTACCACACTAATCAAAACAAAGTTTAGCTATACAGAATTCTTTCGTCTGGAACAAGTCTTTATGAAAAATGACGTATTTCACTGAGTTGTGTTTAAGTCCTAGTTTCTGAGTAGTGTGAAACCTCTTTGCTCATCTAGAAAAATGGATAAAGAAAACCTCCAAAGAGTAATTTGTGTATTGCTGTAGGCTTGCTGGGAGAGCACTGCTCCACTCCAGCTCGCAGCCCTCAAGACAAGTCATGGCACACAGTATAACTGTTCATTTGCACAACATTCACAACTCCCAACAAGTTTCAGAAAGATGTTGGCAAAAAGATGGCCCTCCTTTATACGGAAAATAAAATCCCCCAAGCTAGCACAGCCCTAGAAAGGGTCATTTTCCTAAGGCATAAAAAACCTGTCACTATCCAAATGTGGTAACCAAGCATCAAACAGCAGATAAACTACCTGAAAGATAGGTAAAAACTGAGAGCACCAACCCTCCCCACTCATGTCAGATCATGTAACAAGCAGCAAATCCCAGAAATGGCAGACAGAGAGGTTTAGGTGGGTCAGGAGGATTTTTCCCCCTGCCAGATTACGTGGCCCTGGAGCAGGTACCAGAGTGTCTCCAGCCTCCAGACATGCCTTCCTACCACCTCTTCTGCAACACTCCCAGGATGTCAGACTCAGCATCTAATACAGCACTAATCCAGAAGGAAAGTTTGCTTTTTGATATTACACATGCAGCCTGAGAACTGTCCTGTGATAATGTTTCAGGAGTCAACAGAAGCATTCAAAAAAGCAGAATGAAAGTTTCCCAAGTCTGCTATAACAAGGACAGAGCAGACAAATCATGGTACAGACGGACTTAGGAGGAGAGATAAATTAGCTGAAATCAAATATATGAAAGAAAAAATAAAGTTAAAAATGTGTTAGTGACACGACAATTCAGAGGAATTTGTTCAACTAGAAAATGGACCTATGTTTTTGTATGCAAAAAAGATGTTATGTTCCCATTGCACAGTATAAACCCTGCACACACCTTACAAACCTTCAGGGAATAAGTGTGACCCTAATTAACACATCTAGTAAAAAAAAAAAAAAAAAAGTACAAAAAT
>VYZR01049222.1:52644-75977 GCA_013400675.1 Oxylabes madagascariensis | reverse complement strand
GTTTGATTATTGAGAAAGTTGGTTTTGAATAATCTGAATGTACTTTGACTCTTTGTACTCTGTGTATGTGAAAGGAAAAAAAAAGGAAAAAAATCTTCAATGTAAAATATTTTCTCTTCCAAAATTCATGGAGGTGTCATTAAGGTTATTCAGCTTGTGGAAATTATGTGTTGCAATGTTATGTCTTAGTGAAAAAAAAATAAATAAAAATGGGACACTTTCCAAATTATGAAAAAACTGGATCTTTTGATCCATCCCAAATGCTTCTTTGAAAAAGAGTTAAAACTGAGTTGGGGTCACGAAATAACAGGTGTCTACTTATTGAAGGTGATAAACTTGATAAGGAAACTGGAGCAGATGAATGTTGTCACTGGGGAAGCATGTTTGCCCTTTTCAAAAGCACAGATTTTCAGTCTGGAACCAATTGCAGAAATGCCTTGGCTCGCCATGATATGTAGATCACAACCAGAACAGGTAAATGCAATTTGTATAAGCATATAAATCAGAGAGTGGGATTTTAAGTACCCTTAAATGAATTAGATTTGTCTCATAATATTCCTATTAAGCAGGTAAATATCACTGATCCTTATTATTTAGAGATCAGGTGGCATTAGCAAACACACATTATATTTCAGCAACAGTTTCCAGCTCATCAGTAAGGATCATTTTGAAATCAGTTGTGAGGAGTTCTCAATCTCCCATGTAATTAAATCTCTTTATTTTCTATTTCCTTTTCTGTAAAGTGAGAACAGTAATACTTTGTGCAAATTCGATACAGATATTTACAGAACAGTTTTTGCTGCTTTTGAGGTCCCAAATGGATGTAGCCAACTGTGTGGGACTGTTTTGAGGAGAAATTCTCCCTGTGTAAAACTTCTTCTGCGTATAACGTGCTGAAGTCACAAAAGCACCAAAATGGGTTTGATGGTGACTGAATCCCAAAGCTTTCTAAGATTGTAGGTGACTGTGCTGACAGCCACAGCTTTAGGTAATCTATAGTTATTTTAGTTTCTTCTACAGTCAATACCGAACCACAATTAAAGTATAGATGGAGTATGTAGTCCTGATTTCATGCTTGAGATGTTTTGGTTTCTGAAATTCTTTTCCCAGACAATTTTCTGTAAACAACAGAAATGTTTGTGTAACTGTACCTATGTTTATCCATTCTTTCTCACAGGAGAGGCTTCTTGATGTCCCTCTGGTTTGGCCAATGTTATTAAAGAGGTTTACCTTTGTTTCACCAATCAAATTGTCTGTGTAAAATGGTATAAAAAGGAGACACATCCCAAAATAAAGGAGTCATTTTTCTAGCCTTCTGACCTCAAAAGTCTGTGTCGTTTTTAGTGCAAAACAATGACAGGAGTATGACAGTATAATCAGCCTATAAAGATTTGTATTTAAGACATGCAGAACAAAATAAAAAAAATCCTTGGTTCATATTTATCCATAGGATAATTAGATTTGCGGGAATTTATTTGGGGTTTAGGAGACTACCTTATTTATTTCTCTCATGTAAATGAATGCTTTTAACATACAGCCTCAAATAAAGCCCTCTTATTCCAGACTGTAATGTAATGACAATAAATTGGTTTGGTTATCCCTGGATGTGTTTATTTGCTTGATCAGAAGTACAACCAGGTGGTACCATCTTCTTACAACAATTTTACTTCCCTTTCAATGACCATGGCTCATTTGAAGTTTGTGAAAGGCATATCCATATGGAATTCATAGGATTTCATGTTGTGATGCAGCAAGGAGACTTGCTAGAAATTGCCTGTTTCAGGCTGATGATGCAAAACTAGACATCTGTTAAATTAACATCTATCTAGCATTNCATTAAGGGGCACCTGGTATTTCTTCCTGGTAAGAATAAGTTTTGTTATCAAGCCACCTCCTAATTTATCTTTGGGTTTTATGGGGATTGTTTTGTTTTGTTTTGTTTTGAATTGGTTTGGTTATCCCTGGATGTGTTTATTTGCTTGATCAGAAGTACAACCAGGTGGTACCATCTTCTTACAACAATTTTACTTCCCTTTCAATGACCATGGCTCATTTGAAGTTTGTGAAAGGCATATCCATATGGAATTCATAGGATTTCATGTTGTGATGCAGCAAGGAGACTTGCTAGAAATTGCCTGTTTCAGGCTGATGATGCAAAACTAGACATCTGTTAAATTAACATCTATCTAGCATTTTTTGCCTTTCAGTCAAATGCATTCAAAAAATTGAAATGTTTTTTAGCTGTCAAAACAATCTGTCACAAGATATTTATTTTTTTTTGTATAATGGGTTACTTAAGGAAAGCAGCATATGGTTGAGTAAGCTGCACCTATGCTGCAGCTTCTCCAGCTCTGCACTACCTGTGAACTACTGGAAGATGCACAGGCTTAAATGATTCATTTTTAAAATTGAAATTTAAAAAGCAGAACTTCATACTTCCTAACCTGTTGGATCACTTTATAATTTATGTTTCAAATAAAAAGCAAAACCAATTTTGGTAAGGAAACCTTAGAAAATGTTGCCCTGCCTTTTTGTCTTAGATGATAAGTACATCCTGCAGTAAATCACAGTGGGAACAAGCCTGCATTCACCTACAGGTTTGTTTCTTTCCTTAATTTAAGCTATTCATTACTTCTCACGTAGAGGAGAATATAATAACGCATTAGCAATTACAATTATGCATAATTTTAATAAAAACCTGTAATAACAGGTCCTAATAATGACCAGAACCAAAAAGCCTTTAATGCAATATATGGCACTGCATTGTACAGGGTTCTCATTCATCAAACTATGGCTTCTGTGTATTGTTGACATTCTGGGACTGTTTTTGTGTGCCCCTTTCAGTCATGTAGCCATGTGCCCTGCCCTATCCTGCAAGAATAGCACTGAGATTTTTCCAGATTAAATTCACAGTGAAGTCTAGGCCTCGTTAAAGTCAATGGTTCTGCTTCTTCCAAGTCACTGAAACCTAAACTGTCTGCTTGCATCAGTATTTTCTGGTAGATAGGCACACTAGAACTGCAACATTAAAGCTGTTTAAATTATTTCTTTCAGAATTTATTTGTATACGTTTCTTCTATTCAGGTTTTGATTTGTGTGTGCTTGAAAAATGGGGATTTGTTTTGCTTTTTTCAGTCCCACGGCACATAAAGCATGTGTGAATATGATATTTTGCTCTGGGAATAGTCAGCAGCTTTGCAGAGGGGTAAGATTGGAAGTTCTGAGGATGTGCTGTACTTCACCCCTAGGGAGATGAGAAATGTGTCACCCACACCACTGCAGCCCTTCAGGGAGCACCTTGCGCTGTTCATTCATGGTTTAGTTTGGATTTAGCTCCAAGGCAGGAAGAGTATTGTATAAAAATATTGCAATAAGTCACAGTATTTCATTAGTTGTTAACACAGAACTGTCCATTCCCCCAGAAGGAATTCTGTGGCCTCCAATGTCACTGTGGTGTTTCCAGAGAGGCAGATTTGAACGTGGAGAACATATGGGGACATAGACTGTGGAAATCATTCACTTAAATGTCACTTCTGTCTGAGCTTTGTCATCTAATTTTAATATGTTGAATGCCATGAATCTGTTTGATTGTAGTTCGCTTTACAGTGAGTTGTATTTCTTACTACTGACTGCAGCACAAATGCATCCATGTTAATTATAATTCTGGGGGATTTTTAAAAACTAGTTACTTTATTTTTTGCTTGACAGATATGCTATAACTACTGCAGGTGCAGAAACTCTTCTAGGGTTTTCAGGGGAGTTTAGAAACAAGTTGTCTCTAGTAAAGGCTTGATTACAGTGAGATAAATGGTTCTAGTTTGAGAGAAAAATGCAAATTCTAAAGATTGCATTGTAAGCTAGTGTACATTGCTAGAGCCTTGTGGACCTCAGTGGAGCTTATAGCATTTTAGGATATTGGTATGTGGGAATAAAATACCCCATCCAACCCACGGAGCAGCAGCACCCTCTGTTCCCCCACACTTGCTCAGAGTCTCCTCCTTTCCCCTCCCTCCTCCTGCCCCAGCTCTGTAGCAGGACCAGATCTGATGGACCAGGCAATTCTTGGCCTGTGTCAGAGCCCTTCTGGCTGCAGGGGCCTGTTCTCTACTCATTTGAGGGAGTTTGTGAAACTTGTAGGCATTTCAGAGCTTTGAGATTCACACGGGTTTGTGTGTACCCAGCTGAGTGAGTGTTTCAAGGAAGGACTGACAGAGAAGCAGATTTCCTCAGAGACACAGGGAGAATGTACCAATGTTAGTTAATGTTTGACTTCTAGAGCCAGTGGTCTAGAAACTGGAACTTTGTTTTTCCTCTTTATTGTTGCTATTCTGTCTGGTCTTTACAAGTCATGAGTTACTTTGAATATTCGATAACTTAAAAGTGTTGATATTTTTAGACTGTGCCAATCTGAAGCATGAGCCTTGCCTTTTCTGGGCAGAGATAGACTGGCAATAACCTTTAGTAAAGGTGACAATAATCATTGCAGCCTCAGGGCTGTACTGCAAGTCCACTACAGGAGCAGAAAGTGTGGGTATCAACAGGATGGGTTTTCCTACACTGCTTAATGAAATGAAACCCGTGCTTTAGTTTTACAGCCGTCCCTTTTGTTTGTTAGGGAAATCCTTAGCATGCTGCAGCTTCCTTCTGGTCTGACACGCCCTAAGCTAATCAATGGCAAGTTGATCCTGAATATCCCACCACGCCAGTCAGAGTGAAGGGTCACTCAGAGTCTGCAGCTTACCCTGTTGCTGCTGCCAGCCCGGTTTTCTCTCATCCTCCCCTCACTCAGTGCCTTCCTCTGCCCATTGCTCCCTCCTCTGCAGGTCGTACACCCTGGCCAGAGACACAGTGGGGTTTTCTAAAAGCTCCTCTGGGAAATGGGTCTGTGGGGATTTTCCCAGTTTGAAATTGGGATCCCGTCATTCCCACCTGGCAGCCCAGGCATGGAGGGGTTGTGCTGGCCCTGTTTGTGCTGGCCCAGTGAAAACCACGCAGGCAGCAGAGCCTGAGAGCCTCCAGTGTTACAGAGGGTGGACAATGTACCTCCAGGCTTAGGCACAAAAAATCTGAAGAGTAAGAAAATGGTTTTTAAGTGCTTTTGCCTTAAAATGTGTTCTTGGCTTTCCCTTTATCTCTCTCTTCTTTTTTCTTTTTCTTAAATGAATACTGTTCTGAAGAAGCAGATTTTGGGAGCATTGTGCCGGGAACAAAAGGATTCTTTCAAAGACTTGTTGCTCAATCTTGTTTACAGGATTTTTCTTTTCCTGAAGCTTTCTAAATTCTTCTCAATTATTCTCTTCCCTAATGTATTCATATTTGCTGGAATAAAACTTGCTCTATTTTGAGGAGGACTGCACCAAGTGCAGTTGTTCCCAGTGTTTCCTGGGTGAAACATTAGCTGAGAAAACTGGCAATGATATTTTTTCCCCGGATCTCTGTGTGCCCTCCCATTCTCACCACGACTCCTGGTGCTTGCTCTCTCCTTCCTCTGTGTCAGCTCTGCTGCAGCCACTCCCTTGGCCGGCTCTGCTGGTGTNAAATAAGTCAGTACTAGCCCTGTGTTTTTTCGGGGATCCCTACTGCAAATAAAAAAATATTTCTGGGGGATTTAGGATGGCTTCTGTATAACTCTATTAGTAGCTGTAACCTTAGGTGTTGTTTTCTACTTTGAAATAGAATTACTGAAGCAAGATATTACCTGAAAAATGACAAGCTCTGTTAGAATGCTGTTGAAAGTTAACCCAAATGGCACAGAAATGTCATACATAGCTGATTATAATCATGCTTCTGTGTAGAATGTTATTTTTGTCTATTGCTCTGGTCTGTTTATAACCATTAAGAAGGGAATTATGCACAGTAATGTGTCTAGATTCCAAGGAAGTTATTTGGCCTGTACATTATGATTTTTATTTGTTGCTTGGCTGCAGGACAGCATATGGAGTCATTATCCACTTAATAACCGAAATAGATGCAACCTCCCTTCCCCCTGGTGAGCGTGGGGCTGGGAGGAGGCAGCATCTGTCACCTGTGCAGACAGACTGAGAGGGGCAGGGTCACTCAGGGCTCTCATCTCTGTCTTTTCCAAGAAGAGTTCTTTGCTTGTGGGTTTTTCTGTTGATATTTTTTGTTGGTTTTTTATTATTATTTTTCTACCTGCAGCATAAATTTGCTAGGAAGGTGTAGGCACTGCTGTGGGAATGTCTCTGCACTGGTGCAGCGCTCACTCCTTCCTGCCCTTTGTGGCCCAGCAGTGTGCCAGGGACGGTAGGGCATGTTTGGGTTCTGGAAAATTGGTGTGCCAAAGTATGAAAGATGCAGCTGGGGAGATGAGTTTGATGGACTTTGAGGCCACAGAGGAAGTAGCTGAGTTAAGACTCCAGGTGATTTACTTTCAGACTGAAATAGTCATATCTTGAGTGTGGTCTTTGTAGCCAGAGCAAAAGTATTTCCATGTTTGCATATTGTTCTTTGGAATATGTACTGATTCTGCATGTCCCTGTCTCCCTCTGTTGTTCAATTTCCTACTCTTTTTTGTGTACTTCTTCGTGGATTTTTTTGGTCTTGCTGAATTGCAATTGAGCAATTAAAATAAATTTTAATAATTTTTTTATTATAACTTAATTTAAAATGTTCAGCTCAGACTCATGTAAAAGGTGGGTGAGGGTTTTTTTCATTCAGCAGCGGTGTAGCTAAAAATTCACTGGAATCCTGTGTTTAAAATTGTTAATCTGAAGTGAAAAGTATAGTCCTTAATTGTTCACATTACTAGCAGCTATCAGCTGTGCTCATTTTGGGTTTTATGCATGAGCTAAGCCCATAGTTTATACCTGGGTCTCTGAGCAAATAAAAGATCTGTTTCTGCAGGCACCTACAGCATCAGCCTTGTCACGCTGATGACTGTGGCGAGACAGACCTGCCATTAGCGCTGGCCCTTTGGCATCTCTCTTTGGTCGGTGAGCGCAGCCGGGCTGCTCAGGTATTCCCTGCACATCCCAGCTATCGCAGGATCTCTGCTCTCCCCTGGCCGGAGCTGTGTCCGCGCTCAGCCGCTGTCAGCGCTGCTTTCTATCACAGCGCGCTGCTCTCTGCTCTGACCCTCCCTCGGCAGGCCCGGCCCGGGGCTGCCCGCGGCCCCGGCTGGGCATCGTCCCGGCCCCGGGGCTGCCCCGGGGCGTCCGTGGCCCTGCCGTGCCTGTCCCCGGCCCACGATGGTCATCTCCTCTGCTTCCAAAGAGAAACCGTGTGCCGGAGCCTGTCCGTGCGGGGGGCCCTGTCCGTGCCCCGCAGGTGCCGTCCCGAGCGCCCCAGGAGCGGTTGGTCTGTGCGGGGGCAGCGCCCGCGCATCTCCGCCCCGCGCATCTCCGCCCTGAACATCGCCGCCCCGCGCATCTCCGCCCCGCGCATCTCCGCCCCGCACATCCCCGCCCCGCGCATCTCCGCCCTGCGCATCTCCACCCCGCACATCCTCGCCCCGCGCATCTCCACCCCGCTTGTCTCCACCCCACGCATCCCTCGCCCCGCGCATCTCCGCCCTGTGCATCCCTCGCCCCGCATATCCTCCACCCTGTGCATCTCCGCCCTGATCATCTCCCGGCCCGCGCATCTCCGCCCCGCGTATCCTCCACCCCGCACATCCCTCTCCCTGCGCATCTCCGCCCCGCGCATCTCCCGCCCCGCGCAGCGCTGCCGCTCCCAGCCCGGCCGCCGGTCGGTGCTGCGGGGTGCGGGGTGCGGGTGCGGTGTCCTCGCTCGCTCCCCGGGGCCCTTCACGGCCCTCGGTGCCCCTCGGTGCCCCTTGGTGCCCCTCGGTGCCCCTCGGTAGCCCTTGGTGCCCCTCGGTGCCCCTCGGTGCCGGTCCCGCGGGCTCCGCGCGGTGCCGGGGCAGCGGGGCCGGCAGGGCTGGCAGCGCCTCGGGAGCTGCTCCGGCAGCTGCTGGGGCCGAGCCCCCGGGGAAAAGAAACGCAACTACAGCAACACCGCTGCTTCCCTTTCCCCAAAAAAACAACAAACCGAAACAACCAACAAAAAACCTCCTCAACTGGAAGGTGTGCGCCCGCCCACGGGAGGGGGATTGAAAGCAGAAGGTCCGTTCCAACCCAATTCTGGTCCCGTTCTGTGATTGTATGAAAAAAAACCCCACAGCCAGAGCTAAACTCGCGATTTCTGTTTTCTCCTGGCTTTTCTCCCCGGCTGCGGCCGGGCCGGGCAGGGGGAGAGGGGGGCATTGGGTTCCTGTGTCCCGCGCACCTTTGTGTGGAGAGGTTCGGTGTTCAAAGAGCCCCAGCCCTAAGCGGGGGCTGCGCTAGAGACGAACGTCCCCGCAGTGAAACCATCCCTCGGTGCTGATGCCACCTGTCCAGCTGAGTGTTAAACTCGGTTTTTAATGCTTTTGGGGGCCATGCACTGTGTTTGTAGCTGTACAGCTCGAGCAGCGGCATCCTCCTTATTTGCTGCTTTAGTAAATATCGGATGTCATAACAAAACTTGTAAGGGTGTTCCAGGGTCAGCGAGGGGTGCAGCTCTGCTTTGGCAGGCTCAGCCTCCCTGCTGACCCTTCTGGCAGAGCTGGGTCACCGGGGCACCTCCGAGCACTCATCCGGGTGAGGAGAGGCTTCTCAGAGTGTGACACAGCAGAGTGCGTGGGTGTCTGGCTAATTCCATGAGCTGCTTTCAGACCTGCAGACGAGGTGCAATCCTGCAGGTGGAACTGCAGGTACCGGCCCTACAGGTGCCTGCCCTACAGGTACCCCGGCCGTGTGGCTGGGCAAGGGCTGGGGGAGGCAGGGGCTGCCCTGATGGACACCCCCGGGCAGTGGGGCAGGGCCGGGATTCCCCTGCCCAGTGGTGATTCCCTGCCCAGTGGTGATTCCCTGCCCAGTGGTGATTCCCTGCTCAGTGGTGATTGCGGTCCTGGCTCAGCTGAGGGGGGCACAGCTAACAGGGCACAGGTGTTGGCACTTTCCAGCTCTCCTCCCTCGGAACCTGGGCCTCTCCAGAGCTGCTCTGTGCTGCCCAAATGCAGCCAGAGTTACACGAGGGTAGCATGAGGCTCCAGAAATGCAGGCCTGTCTGCTGTTTTTCTGTGGATGTCATTTCAATACTGTAAGTAAGAGAAATGCTTGTGTCTTTTGTGTTGGGTGGCTTATCCAGGACTAAAACTTCCTTCCTACTATCTTTATGGTACACATTTTTTTTTATCTTGTGGGCTTTAAGCATCAGCAGGTGTTGAAAGTATTTAAATAACAGCCTTTCATTGTTCTGAAAGGACCTCTTGATAAGCATAAAGAAATATTCCCATTCTGGTGAATACCAGAAGATGTGTTGGAAGTGTTTAAGCCTTGGATCAGACATTACTTATGATGTTACGATGGATTTGGCTAATTCTTAACGCACTGAGAAGCATTTTGAAAATGAAATTCACAGTACTATGTGCTTCTTCACATTTTGTTTCTTTGTCATGGACATGTATTCATTGATGACAGTTAATAGTCTGTGAATTTGGCTGACAGCAAACCTGTTTTTTGAAACAAGAACTAGGTGCTACAGTAGAGATAAAGGCAATAGAATGCTGATATTATGTTTGATGATTTATGCTTTCTCTGGCTTCACTCTCATATCCTTTATGCTAAAAACCCCCAAAACAGCAGCACCATGGTATTGCTTTACATTATTATAGTTACTTTAAAACCTTAATCAGCAGAAAAATCTATAATGAATGAGGTTATATAAAATTTCATCAGGGATCCAAGTGTTTCTCCATTGAGTTCAACAAGCACAGTTTAAATGGAGAGAGAAAAAAGCCAGGAGGTTCAGGGCAAAAGGAAATGGAGGTTATTATACAATTTGGACACTATAAGATTGTCTGCCTGCTTTGTTGTTTGGGTTTGTTGTTGTGTGTTTGGGATTGTTGTTCTGTTTTTTTGGTTTTTCTTTTTTTTTTTTTTTTTTTTAACAAAATTGTACCCCTTAATTGTTGTGCTTCTGTTGTGCATTAGGATGAGCACTTTCTGGGAAGTGTATGTGGTGACGCTGTCATGTTGTTTAGTGTAGTTAATATCTATTTCTGGTGGCTTCCAGAGAGGTTTTTTTTAAGTATTCAGTACCTGAAGTTGTACCATTTTATCCCAGATTTCATAAGGATGAGGTAATTGTAAAAGAGCGTTGGCTGGGTAAGCAAAGTTTTGAATTGCGTCCGTGATTGTCACAGGAGAGAGCACGTCAAAAATGACAATGCCTGTAATAAACTGGCTGGGTGAAAAATAGTAAAAGTAAAAATAGTTCTCTCCTCTTTTTGTGTTAATTACTTTTTCACTTTGTCAGAAACTGTTTGTGGGAAAGCTTTTGCTTTAATGAGTCTGTCTTCAGAAAGTTGAGGAACATTTCAAATAACAGCCAGATAGTTCTGAACAACCCATGCTCTTAGTCAGCTGTATGAAAAATGTGGCACAGTCTCAATGAGTTTCCATGGAGTCAAAATATGTAGATTCTTAAGAAAAAAAAATCTCGGGGAAAAAAAGAAGAATGTTATTATTAAATTGGGATTATTCTTAAATACAGCATATTACTTATTATCGATAATTTTAAGAGAATGAATATATCTAAAAGCCATATCTCGCTATTTATAATCTGACCTGGTTGCCTTTCAGAACTGTGAAACAGTTATCGTAAAACCAGACCTAAAACGTGCATTTAAATATTTTTTTTTATGTTTTAATCATCTGCAGTGTAATGTCATACTCACTTTTTATAGCATTTTTAATATGCATATGCTTTTTGAACATTTCTATCAAATTTTAACAATTTGCTTAAAATACTATATCTTAAAGTTTTCAGGAGTCAATCATGTCAAACTCTTGCTGTTCTCGACATTCTAATCAGCACTTCACATTTACCAATTTTATTTTCATTTTCTTTTACTTCAGTTTACACTTTCTTAGTGGTATGACAGGGATAAAAGCAGCAACAGCTGTTGTGGTTCATACCACAGGTTCACCAAAAACAGTATCCTACGTCTGGTGAGAGCTGAGGAAATGCCAAATTAAGGGTGCATTTTATGCCATGTCAACACTTGGTGGTGGAATTTTCCTCTATGTGCTGTACCAAAACAGATGGGGGGAGTAAACCAAACTTCCCTGAACCTGCCTCCCCTTTTTTTTATGAACTCATTGGCCTGAGTCATAGTCTAGGTGCAGCATGAAAGTGTTTAATAAAAGAAGCTCTTGACTCATGTGGTGAGTAGGACTGTGTGTGTGGGGATCGTGCAGTGGTTTTTGTGCCCTGTTGTTATGGCATTGCTGCTTTAGCAGCCCCTGCAGTGTTCCTGCTCATCACAACTCTGGGATACCTGTGCAGGAGGGGAAATCTTCCAAGTTCTCAAGGGGTCTTCGAAATGTACACGCAGAGGGCTTGGCAATTTTGGTTTGTAAGATAAGTGGAATTTTAGGTGTTATATTATGGTAGACAAGTCCTCTTGGTCATTACATGAAACAACTTGAAACAGTTAATGAATTGTCAGGTGTTATTAACAGGGTGTAGCCCTAATCCTGTAAGACCTCTGTGCTATAAATATAGTAGAAAAGTGGAGTTCTGGTACAAAAATTGTGGATCAGAACACAAGTAAACAGGAGCAAGTTTTAAAAAAGTAAGACCTTTGTTGCTATTTTTCACTTCCTCTGTGGTGTCCTGTATTAGAGGTAGGGAGCCATTTTTCTGTTTCCATCTTACAACTTTAGTATGAAAATAAAAAGTTATTAATTTCCCTGCCTCCATTTTTTGGTCATCTCTTGCAGTTTTTTGGCATCCTTGGCTCATGGCACAGATAAAACTTGGCTCCAGCAAGGCAGCAGGTCTTTGGATCCTGACATAAAAGCAAACAATTTTGAAAGGTTTATAGATTTGGTTCTGTGCTTCCACATTATCAAGGAAATGTGCTTGTGTCAAGATCAGCTCACAAAAAATAAGAGGTTTTTGATTACCCTGGTTGTTAGGCAGCGACAGCAGTGGCCTTTTAATTTGTTGACATCCTTCTGCTTTTTGCCATCTGTATCATAGGTGTAGCAAAGCAATGTCTATAGAGGCTGGAATTGAGTTCACAGCAGAAATAATCTCAGAATAGAAGTCAGCCTGAATATAGGTCAAGTTAGTGCATAGGAAACCAACACATCTTCAAAGCTGTGGCTCAGAGAATGCTCAAGGGTATACTTAAGGCATGAATGTTGCATATTAATTCAGGGGACTGGGCAGTAAAACCAGGCTTTGTTCAGTTTCTACGTGTGTTGCCCTGTACTCTGACATAAATTGTGCACTCAGTGAAGCTCTGTGCTCTGTTGTCTCAGTGTAGATTTGTATTTCATGTAGAGAACTTAAATTACCTAGTTGTGAAGAAAATGCTTTAGGAGCCTCACAGTGCTCTCCTGGAAGCCAGCCTTTGTCTTTGCCTGCAGAGCATGGAGGAGCTCTCAGCCCATGGCAGGAAGAAATCAGGCACATCTGAACCTTGTAGGTAAATTATTCTCTCCATCCCTAGTGTTAATTGAGACACAGGAGGTTCACGTGAACTGGCTGCCTTTTAGGCACAGATGAAAGTAATCGGTTTACTGCTGGTTTAAAAAAATATAAATCTTCTGGGGGACATACTTCAGAAATTGTTTGAGGTCCTGAGGAGACCTGAAGGCCTTAGCATGTGACTGTAACTGGAGAAAAAATTCTAAATGGAAATGTATGAAGCAGACAACAAGTTGGTGCCACAAAAGTCTGACTCTTGATATGTCATTTTCCTCTATGCGTATTGAAATGTGTCTTCCTCTGTGATTTTACAAATAAATACAAGGGTGGGGTGGAATTACATGTCCTTGGAAAAATTTGTACCCAAATAGTCAAGAACATACTGATTATCTCCTATTTTAGCACTTTAGCACAATTTATAGAAGTACTGATTTCCATTCATTCATGAAATGATTGGTTTCAAAACATATTAACACTTATTTTTATGGAATAGAGAAAACTAGAAATTAACTATGTAAATAAAATAATAACTTAGGTATTAGTTATTATCACTTACTGAGTTGACAATGATAGGAATCAAAGATTATTTTCAGTAGCCGTTAGGAAATCTGCATGAGTCATTGCAAGCTGCTTTTGCTGGGATTTTCTTTTTGTTTCCTTTTCAGAGCACTTGGCTATCCCTTCTATCGTGTAACACAGGCAGTTGTAGATCAATTTGCTCAACCATGCATATAGTGAGTAAGGTTGTACTGTTTGGACCAAATGGAGGTCATAAACAGTTTTAATTTATAATGATGCTATCACATGTATTCAGTTATGCTCAAAAAGCAGCATTTAAGTGGTTTTATTATTCATACCAGCAATAGCATCACAGTTTTTCTTCACCCTGCCAGGATGTTGTAGCTTAGGCTCGTGCAAGGTCTTTATTTTGTGCCTCTCACCAGTAAAATTATGTCTGATCCTGATGTTTCTTTTACCACACCAACTGCATTTCTCATTGTAAACTGGGTGCTGGGAAGTCAAGTATAGGCAATATAAGGCACAAGCCTTATATGCTGTGCCTCCCTTCTAGCCCTTGTGCTCCTCCTGTATTCCCTGTGAGCAGTGAACAGAGCTGTTCTAGGGAATGGAGGCTGGGGAGAGATGAAGGGCTGCACCATGCCCTTATAATTTTATAGTGCTTGTGCTGTTAGAGATCCAAAGGTATTATTGAAACAGGGTTCTGGGGGAAGAAGGTGGTACGTTTTATTAAACCAACACATGTAACTGAAAAAAAAAACAAAAAAAACAGATGTTCTCAGAGAGAGTCTGTCTTCAGGTCTGAAACAGAAGAAACAAAACCAAAAGGCTGGAAAAATTAATTTTGTGTTTGTGTCACCCAACTAGATAATTGGCAAAGAAAGTCTTTGCTAGATATAAAATACAGAAGGGTATTGCTAAGTGAAAGTGGTCATTGGCCCTTCTGCATAACCAGAGCCTTTCCTTCAACTCTGACGGGCTTGCAGTCAATGAGTGTTTCTGGCCAGCAGTCCCTGTGAGAGGTGTGAGTGCTTTCACAGTCATTATCCACTTTATTTCCCCACCATGTGCTGTGTGATGCTCCATGTTCTCCAAGACCCTGTGAGGGCTGTAGGGGATGAGGCTGGATTCAGCATTGAAACAACGCAGTGTGTGATGAATGTTCTAAAATTGTTCTGCTACTCCAGGAGTTTGAGGTCACTGAGGATGTTTGCATGTGGACTAAAACACTCAGGGGAACAATCCAGATTTCCAGCAGAGTAGACAAGTATGGTATCAAGAGGTTTTTTTGTGATTAAACTTAAACTTGGCTTCCTCAGGTAAGATTGAGGGGAAAGCTCTGGTTTAGTTATTTTCTCTGTAATGGTGAAAGTGTAAGAAAAGGGCTGGAAATCAGCTATTTATATCCCTGCACAAGCTGGCATTGCTAGTACATTTCTGTGTGTAGTTATTTTGTAATGTTCACTGGTGTGGTGCTGGTGTGCTCCTGGAGTACTGCTCGAGGAGGGTGAAGTGGAAGCACATTTAACAGCAGTAAAATACAATTTTCTCATTTATGTTCGTCAAAGCCTCGCCTGTCTTATGGAAATGTGGCTGATTTATAGAGTAACTTCCATAGGAGAATGACTTGCCTTGCTCACTGGAGCTGTAAGGAGTCAAGCAGTTCAGTGTCCAACACTTTTAGTTCAAACACAAGTTCTTGTAGAAGAACTTGTAAAAGGTCAGTTCTTGTAGAAAACAATTTATTTTCTTCAATGTATAAGCTCACACTTGGTTTTAGCCACACAGTCTTATGTCTTTTACGAAAACAAACAAGCTGTATGCATGTTTTCAAGTGTTTTGTTGACCTTGGATGCAAATGGAGCCATTTGATTCCGTTGTGAATTTGTAGCTAGGCCTGTGAGAACGAGTAAATACTTCTGGAAGTATGTATGTATGCATTTGCATTTCCTGAAAGTTGTTGTCATGGATATAATCTAGTACATTGTAAGAGATGTGGAAACTTCTTATCAAGACTTGCTTGAGACAAGTAATTTACCAGTAAGAGTGAGAAAACACAAAACAAATGGGAAACAGGAAAGGTCTCTCTGCTAATTGTTCCTGTTACTCATTTTAAGTGTGCACAGGCAGAGGAGTTTCTTACAGCACTTGATTGTTTCTTTTCACAGGGTAGTGAGGCAGTTCCTTCAGAGTATTTGCTAATAGTCTGGGAAAAAATGCAATAACTAAACTCATGGATCTCTAGTTCTCCCTCATCTTTCTGTCCCCCCGAAATTTCAAGTGGTGGTAATTTCCATTAAACAGGAGGCCTTTAAAACAGTGTGTGGGATCCACTGGACTCCTTTCAGCAGCAGAGCACGAAGGAATTCTTGATCCATCACACAAACTGCTCCTCTATTGGGTCAGCTAATGGTGCATTGATACACAGAGAGATTTAAAAGCCCATTGTTCTCATTAATATTTTTGTCCTTATGGTAACTTTAAGTTCACATGATGAAGGCTGCCCAAGAAGGTTAGTGAGAATCTGATTTTAATGGATCCATATTTAAGTCAGTGGATTCCCAGTCTCCAGGGGACAAAAAATAAGAGGTGAAATGCTGAAGCAATCACAAATTTATCAATAGGTTGGGATTTGCAAGTTTAAAGAGCTCTTTTGCAAGTATTGCTATACAGATATGAAAACTGGATTCCATCTGTCCAGAGCTTACTGTGATGGTTTTTGGTGAGATTCTGGAGGCAAACATTCATAGAAAAACAGCAATTCTTACAAGTTTTGTGGTATAATAATGATACAGAATTACCTGGGGTTGAAACTGACCCCTGATTCCCTGATAATCATTTGTGAACTCATCTTTATAACCTCCTCTCTGGAACTAGAAACCCCTTACAAAAGAGGATAGCAAGTTCTGTAAAGCTGTTGAAATATTCTTTTAGGCTACCTGAGTACCTTCAGACCCAAATGCCAGAATGTAGCACTGTGTGCCTTGCATGAGCTACCACAGCACTATCCTTCACAGTCCAGAGTTAGATCCAGATTTCCAACATCTGAAGTTACTGTTGTTGTCTTTCCTTTTTCCTAATGCAGTCGAGGTGGTAGGAGCCGATAGCCCAAACAGGGCGCTGCAGCAGAGAAAATATATCTTTTTCAAGGTTTGTTCCTATTGCATGTTGGCTCCGTGTAAATCCGAGTGTGGTTGTGGGCTTGTGTCAGTTCTGCAGACAAGGACTTCGTGTGCTTTGGGCCAGCTGACCAATTGCCAGTTGGCATAAAGCCCCTTTGCCTTGACCATGTAAAGGTAGAAGGTGTGAGCAAAGCAAATCACAGAAGCTGCCCTGATGTTAATGTTGTGTTTAGGGGAAAAACCTCCAACCAAAGACCCAAACAATCCACACACATCCCACCCCCGTCTTGCACCAAAATGAGCCCCACTTGTATGAGGACTTACAGCGTGGATCTTTTCTAGATGGGTAGGAATTCAAAATTAAATTTGAAATTTTAAATTTGAGGTGCAGCTTGTAATTGCTTTTTAAAAACATTGGAAATATGAACATATCTCTGATGCGTTCCTTTAAAAATGTTAGTTCTGGGTCAAGTTTCTTCTTCTCCTACCACTTAGAGCAACTTCATCTAGAAATTCCAGGCTAAATAAAACAAAATGTCTGTAATACCTTTTCTTAAAAACAGATTTATCAACGCTAATACATTTTGTTGCTATGATAACTCAGTTATCAACATTAAACATTTGTTCAGTCATTTGTTTATCAGTGGCAGTTTGTTAGTAGTTATAAGTAGAATTCCATCTGCTAGTTAAACTACATTGTAAATTAATGTAGAAATTAGCAGCTCCTGTTTTTGGGGGGCAGGGGGAGGTGTCTCTCCTAATGAATATATGAACTTAATTGCACATAAATGCATCTCTAGAAGATGGTTGGGGGGCATCTCAGGTATACTGCACACAAGTGTGCCAGTCAGGCGCAAACAGGCACACACTGTGATTATCTCAGTTTTCAAACCTGGAAGAGACAAGAATGTGTTGCTAAATGAGAGAGGCAGTATGTCATGCTCACTGAGATAAAAACAGAAGCTGCCAGACACTTTGGCTTTATTCTGCGAATTCTTTGCTTCAAAACTCTCCTCTTTTATTCCGGCTTATTCTGCCTCCCGTTCTCATTCTTCCTCTCTCCTTCGTTGCTGTCGCGATCTCTCTCTCATTGTTCTCTCCCTCTTGCCCGTCTTTGATGCACATACGTTGTCACATTTCATTGACTCTCCCCTCTTCTCTGTTCTTACACTCACGCCTAGTGGTGCTTCAGCCAGGGCTCGCAGCCTCTCCGCCGAGTTTTAGTCATGTGTGAAGCTCAGTTTGATCGAGCGCTCCTTTTCTGCCTTTTCACTCTCGCGAAAGATTAAAAGGTGGCGTCACATCGCTCCCCGGCTTTTTCCCGCAGGAGGGACTTAAAAGGGACAACAAAAACTAATCACTTCCAATAAGCGTTTTCTTGCAAAAAGGGGACTTGGCTGTGCAATTCGAGGCCGGTGCTAAGGATTGGGAAGGCTGGAGGATGCTTCATACTGCTAACAAGGGAAGGAAGCCTTCAACTGAGGCAGGTAAGAAGTGTCTGAATCCGAATGTTTTATGGAGTGCTTGGTCGGAGCGGTGGATTTTCAGCGTTCTGTAACTGAGGCAGGCAACTGCAGCAAGAGGCAGCAGCGATGTTGTATCAGATTCCTTTTGTTTAAGATGTAAAGTCTGTGCTATAAATTGAATTAGAGATGAGATTCTGAGGACGCTGTATTCACGATGACTGCTTGTTTTTTCCCCCCTTTCCTCTGTGCATCAAAATAAATCGAGAGCCAGCTTTTGTGAAAGCTGGACTTCACTTAAGGTTAAATTCAGTGCTGAAATCTCAGTATAAGAAAAGCTTTAGAGTCTTTCAGCCCTCAGGGAGCTTGCATTCTGCAATTTGATTGCAACAGCTCAATTAAAAAAATAATTTACTTATTTACTATTGATTGTGTAAGGTAAAATCTAGCATTGAGTTTAGGTCTAGGTGAATATGGTTTGTTTGCCTGGCATTTTGTCAGATGAATAGCTATACCCTTTTAGTCATACTGTAAAACCTATTTCGTGTTTATGTTTTGTAAATTGAGATTAAGTAGCATCCTGAATGAAATACGTGACTAAAACTCATAAAATGCATCTGTGTTTAGTAAAGCAATCACCGAATTAGAATAATGGATTTATGTCAGTTGTCAAATGGAGTTAACTCTGAAAGTGCTGTCCACAAGTGCACTTGGATTACAATAAAGGGCTTTCTGTTTAACAGTTATTGAGAGGAGCTAATTTATCAGGCAAAGCCTATGAACTTAAGTCTTGTGATAATATAAAATTCTGTAGCCTAAAGGGTTTGTGGTTTTGGGAAACGTGCCCTTTTAGTCTCCATAAAAATACATTGAGGTTTTACAGGGATTCCAAAGGCAAAAATAATTTTAGTAAGTGCTTTTTATTCACAACTGGAATATTTAACTATTGGGACGCCTGTTTCTGGTTGTCACTGGCTTTGGTGCCTTTTTTTCTCTCCCTGCATTTTACAGTTGCTCTCTGTATCAGCAAACTGACTCAACATAGGAGGAAGGGATTCTGAGCAGCAGTGATATTCTGAATTTCATTGTCACACTGAAGAGTGAACAAGCAGTCAAGGGTAGTTAGACCATTATTAGGACTCTGGAAGAAAGCAAATAGCGCTGTAGTGATCGGAGTTATTTGTAAAGTGGAGCACTTGCTGGCTGGCTCTGAGCAGAGCTGGGAAAAGCTAACTTCGTAAGCTGCCGTAGAGTAAACATCGCTTGATAGGCAGAATTCCGTGGTGCAGACCTACAGATGAGCACCCTGCAGAGTGAAATGAATCTGTTCACTTGGGAACTCTGGTCTTTATGCGAGTTCCCCCAAACGCCGGGTGCTGCCTGCAGCCCCCCGAATGCGCAGTGCCCGTCCCTGGGGTTCCAGGCAGGGCTGTGGGTGTGTGCAGGGATGGTTGGACAGGGCAGGCAGTGCCAGGGCACCACAGCTGAGAGGCACCGAGCCCCAGGGCAGCAGAGCCTTCCCTCGCTCGAGGGGCACTTCAGCCCTGCTCCTTCCTCCAGGGGTAGTTCATCACTCACTGTCATCCTCGTACAAAGGGACAGATTTTTTTTTTTTTTTCTTTTTTCTCTGAAGACTTGAAATCAGAACTTGTAAATGTTTCACTGTTTTGCTGTGGATATTTTTTACTTTTTAACTGTGGTTTTGCTGAACTTGTTTATTTTTTTGGCATTGGAATTGCCACTCCAGCTCTGTTTCACCTTTCAACACATTTCTGTATGTTCTTCCAAGTTCCTTTCATGCTTCAGTTCTGTTGAAGCACATGTTGGATCAAACCGAAATTAGGAATAACTTCTCTGACAAAAATGGAAGTCCTGGATGTAATGTGGTACTTTAGGTGATATTTTATGGCTTCAATAAAGTATATCTGAGTATAAATGGTAGATGAATTCTGGTAGGAATTAGTCATGAAGACTTTGGTCCTTCTGAATGGCAGAAAAGTGGAAGGTTGAAGCTGAGCCACCTTGATGTGCTTGAGCCCAGAATGCAGGATCTCAATTGCAGAGCATTTATCTCTGATTTTGGCATTTGCTAACTCTGCCCTACTGGATGTTAAATGGGTGATTAATAGAAATAGCAGCATTTTACTGATGTTCCAGTAGATGTTGCTGGAGAGCAAAGTTAAGATTACTTCATCTAGAGAAAGAAATGCAGTGAGATTACAAAAACCAAAAAAAAACCCTCAAGGCTGTTGGTAGTTCCATAATATGAGATCAATAATTTTTACATCCTTATTGTAGGTGCTATTCCATCTGAAAACCTGAAGGGACACATGTGCTGAAATGAGGCACATGTAGATACAACTATGTGTCTTTTTAAAAGGTTTTTAGTTTTTACTTGCCTCTTCAAATTTTATCACTGTTACTTACATTGTTTGATCTGTGTTTTATTAGAGGAAGGGCTGAAAGAATATCCCTAGAAGTTAGGGGGTTGTTTTTTTGTTTTTAAATAGAGCCACAAAATACAGATTTTTAATTATAAATTAAGAAAATAAATGCATGCCACATCAAAATTAGAGTTCTAGTACAGTGAAGTTGCTTTCCTTTGAGAACAGCAAGAGTTTACCAAATCAACACATAAAAGACAAAAAAAAACCCTCTTAATTTGTACGTTATTTTATGTGTACTTATTTTATCTATTAACAATTGTGAGTTACCATTTTCTTAAGTGATTAAATTCTGAGAGAAGCCCTATGATGAGTCTCAGATCAATAAATTGTAAGCACCTAATGGCAAATGTGTGAATAGAGAACTATGTGATGTTCTATGCTAAAACTACTGTTTTAATTAATCTGATAAAATGATAAAGCAGTCCCAAAGGAGTGGAGGATTTTAGTATACAGGCACTAACTGATGCAATTTCAGGCAACCACTGACCTCTATCTGTGGGAATATTTATTTTTGGAGATGATCATCAACCGTAACTGATTTCAAATTCAAAACCCTAATGTGTGTTGTGTTTCTTTTATGCTAGCTTTTCGTGTAAAGCAGGATAAACATACAAAACTTAGGCTGGTCATGCTAAAAATGTGCTCTCACTGTGTGCAACTGGTTTGTGCCTATTTGTGCCTATTTGTACTTTAAATAAAAAAAGGACGAAAATTATTTGAAGACCTTTTAGAGAAGAGATTTCATTTTTTAGAATTAAAGTTAGTAGGTTTGACTGAATTTTATAATAAATAGGAACGCGCCTTTGTTTCATTGGCTACTTAATCTGTAATAAAATTTCAACTTCTGCTTATAATTGGAAAAAAATGCAGATAGAAAAATGCATGGCAGATCTCTACAGTCATCTCTCATGTAATTAGCATTGTAGGCTATTTATTTATTGTGGCTTAGATTTAGTATTTTTATGGGGTTTTGCAGATGCATGGGCCAAAATGTCTTTAATCTGACAAGCTTTAGGTTGGTTGGGTTTTTTTGTTGTTGCTTATTTGGTTTGGGGGTTTTTTTCCCCATGCAGGTTTGCTACTGCTAATATGGATTTCCTTGGTGTTCTGCTTCTTTAATTTATTGCTCAAACTGTGCATGCACACGACTGTGTACAGGCTAAGGAAATTCCTTAACCTTCAGAAAACTGTATTTGATATGCAGAGGAAGTGAAATCTTTCTGCATTTCATGAGTGTAGTTTAGGAAATTTAAGGCTGTATGTCTTCATTGAATGGGCACGTAGTTTTTGTTTTCAAACTTAGTAGTTCCTACTGTTTTAGAGACCATTAGCCATGGCCATTGAATGTTGTGTGTCTGTCCCAGTTGGCCACGGCCAAGAAGTTCATGAGCACTTTCACATTTTTAAAATTTTGTCATTCAGAAAAATAAGCCTGACTGTTTCCAGTGAGAATATCACCAGAATTATGTTCTCATACCTTCCTCACTCTCAGACTTGTCAATTCAATGAGATGGTACATAATTTGGGTTAAAAGATTGTAATATGTCACCAGTTTCTAAAGAGAATTCCCTGTTGAAAACACTGGCAAATTCAGTTTAAAGGCTTATGACACAATATAGCCCTAAGGAATAAACTTTTATCTTTGTATTCCTCAGTTCTCAAAGTCATGAAGAGAAAAGCAAGCATACTTGTATACTGGAATTTTATTTAGGAGAACACTCCTGAAAGCTCAGAATAGCTGCACAGGGTCAATAATTCTGGCCACAATTGAGTTTAGTGCCATATTTTTCAGTAGAAGCAATAGTGTATTTCTAGGTTTGTCTCTGGATGCTTATTTATGTATAAACAATGACAAAAATCTGAATCCATGTATTTAAATTTAAGCCCAGTAGAAATTTAAAAATATTTACCTAGTCTCACATTATTGGAACTGAGGAGGAATATGTGTCTAGGAGTCTGCAGTATGTTATTGAAATACAAAGCTGGGATGTGTACATAGGAACATGTACTGCAGATAATAGTAATTTAATGACTTATTTGTGAGGCTTGCATCTATATCAGAGACTGTGATAGTGCCATTAAAATAGCTAAATAAAAATGTGGAAAAAAGTAATTTTAAAAACTAGAAATAGGATTTGGCAATGAAGTCATCTTAAGAATCTTCTAAAGCAGGACATGGTTGTACCTATTTTCCTTATTAATGATGCAGGAACTCCAAGTACGGGATGTAAGTTCTTTTAGCTGTACTGTCGTAGAATATATTTAGCTAGCACAGTTCTTTCTCTATGCATGCAATTTTTGATGATGTGGAGCTCAGTTGCTATCTGTAGCCTATATTGATTTAATAAAATTCAACCTGTAGCTTGTAGCTGATTCCAAATCAAATAACATTCGTATTCTGTTATCGCACGAAATATGATTATAACATGGTAAAATACTGCATTAGAGGTCTTCATCCCCCCTCCCCAAAAAATAAATTATTTTTTTTAAAGAAAAAGAGATTTTTAGAGAACGCTTTTTTGAAGTAGGACATTGTTTTCAGATTGTTCTCCTAAACTTACCATTGTCTGTGAGATTTCAGGAATAAAATCATATGAAAGTGCCTTGTATGTGGGCCTTCTCTATAAAACACTGGAAGTGTTAGAAAACCCAATGTGTGTTTTCCAGGAATTTTGTTATGGAACTGAATACTGAATATTTTTAGTTGGAGAATGTGCCTTTGAAATGTCACCTGTTAATTTTGCATATATTTGTGGTAATGTCTCTTGTTCTACTTGACCAAGTAATGGCTCTTAGCGATGTCAGTTATTCTAACATTGTAAGGGAAGAACACAGTCTCTTCTGTTCCCCTCATTTCTCTTTGTTACTGGATTAATGACTATTTTGAATAGATTTTAGTTGACAAATTCAACTCCTTCAGTCCTCTCTGTTTGGTCTAAATGTCAAACTCAACACAGGCTTTTGTAGAGGTGTCTTTCCCTGGCAGCAGAATGGAGACAAGGAATCTGCTGCAAGATGTTATTGTTTGGTGGGGGAACAAGTGTACTGAGCTGGAAGAGACTGGTCTCCTCTCCCCACAGACAAAAATGTCTACTTTTCAGTAACTCAGTGTGTCTGGCCTGGAGCACTCCCTCCCCAGCAGATATTAATGCTAAATGAAACCTGGTTTATCTCAGCATTTATATTGATGTTCATAGTTGTAGCCTGATTCTGTGCATAACTGATAAGGCGTGGTGTGTTTGTGTTGGAAGGAAACAAAGAGAAAAGGGGGGAAAAAC
>VYZR01049222.1:28200-42135 GCA_013400675.1 Oxylabes madagascariensis | reverse complement strand
ACAAACTTAAACAAGATTCTACTAGAAGAAATGTGCTTACTTTAGAAAACAGCTTTGTTCTACAAAATCTGAGGATTAATCTTTGTACTAGTCAGTAGGTCCTAGGTGATAACACTAAAATGAGGGAGGATATATTGCTTTTTTTAATTTAGGTTTTATTTAGGCTAAAGCCTTTCAGAACACAATAAATCAAAAAATCACAAAGTAGCTGTACTGGTGTGAATCCTTATTAATTTGCAGTCTCTGATGTATGAAAATGATGGGGATCAATAAACAAGGTTTGACAATAAAGATGTTCTAAAAAAAATCATTTCAATCACAAAATTGTAACCAAGGGCAATGTTGCAGTACTTCTGCTCACACTTTTGTGTGGACGAGGGAAATGGGCATCGTTACCATCAGAGGAGCAGGAGAGTTTGCCTTGTGCAGGTGCAAAGCATAGTGTGTGCTGGAGTGAACCAGGACCATCTGAAAAGCTCATTTTTTTCAGGGATGTCATGTCCAGTAGTGACATTAATTATCTCCCTGCTCTTGCCTTCAGCCTGGCTCCATTTGGTTAATGCTGTTTTGTGTCTCCAGCAGGGTGGTGCAGCCGCTGTGGTCACTTGAGATGTGTCACACTTGACTTGTGTGGTTTGCTTCCTATGCAACCAAGTTTTAATTTGGAAACCTTATTTTATAGTGGATTTTGTTTTGTAGTGCTACAGCTTGTTAGGAATATAGTCAGTAGAAGGCCTTTTTTACAGAAGACTTCTCATTGCAACTTTTGTTTCAAACCTACACTGTCACGTTTTGTTTATATGGTTTTAAAGTGCTGACTTAGAACACACTGTATACTGGTAAGTGCAGGTGTGGATTTATGGGTTTTGGGGGTTATTTTTCAAGTCCACGTTTTATTTTGATTTAAGTACATTGTAATTAAACTATATAACGAAACTCAAACTTTAAAACAATTAAGTGTATTTTTAGTTTGCTTTTTGCATCTGAAAGCTGAGCTTGTACTGTAAGTACTAAAATTAATCTGCCATCAAAATCATATTGTTTAAACATTTGACATATGCCAGAGAGGTGGAGAAGGGAAACAACAAGCAAATAAAACATTTGTGCCAAAGAGCTGCATTTTAAATTAGCAAACATTGGTGTCTCATCCCAAATAAGAGAGTAGAATCTAATAAAGCATGCAGTATTTTCATTTTAATCTGTCAAATAAAAATGCAGAAACACTCAGCAAAGGTGGAAGTAGCCAAACAGAGAGGTTAAGAATTGCTTTGTCAGGAATGAAATAAATTTGATGCAGGTTTAGTGGTCAGCTGTTAAACCCTGGACTAATGATTTAAGTGAAAGGTTGCAATCTAGTTTCTGTAATGTAATGAAAGAGTGTACCTGACTATTGAAGATCATTCATCTAATTAGTAATTGTTCTTTTGAATTGAAATTTGTTTCTCTCTGGGCTCACTAACATTTTATTGTACTTTAAATTGGCTCGAAAGGAAGATTGAAATCTAAACAAGTAGGCCAGACCTTTCGAACCCCTCAGAAAAATTTGATTGCTGGAAGGGCCCTTCTGCAGCTGACGTGATTTTTCTGTGTACTTCTGTTACTAAAGAGTTCTTTATTTCAGGGACAGAAAAAAAATCTTTCCAGGTATGGTTTCTGTTGCACGGGTTTGAATGGAGGTTGGAGGCCCAAAATGCAGGACTGCTGTGGGCAGTGCCTGGACTGTAACCTGCTGCCTCCAGTTACATTTCAGAGGCTGGATTGTGCTCTTCTGCGTGTGCTTGGCTGAGTCATTTTGTCTGCAATGGACACGTAAGCTAAGCAAGATGATCTGGTTTTGTTTGGATCACAGGTTTGCTCTTGGTCACATTGGAAATAACTTCCTTAGAAGAACTAATTTGGGAAGGATAGAGCCTTGTTGTGCAAAGGAAGGTAACATGAAAGGTTGAGCTTATTATCTAAGAAACCTCCTGTAAATTAATTCTTGCTTTCAATTTTTTTTATCCTGGCATACCACATGGGGGAAAAGCCAATAAGATAATTGAGTCGGGATTATCTTAGTTCTAGCTGTAAGCCAGCAGAAATTTCTGTTATTTTTCTGAAAAGGTCTGCTAAGTTAACATTAGGAGGCCCAGGACTGAAAGGTGTCATCCTGCTCCTGCCTCCCACCCCCCACTGTTTTAAACAGCAGGGACTGCAGTTTCACATTGATCCTTTGAAAAGTCCAACCTGAAAAGTTTGAGATCTTTTGCCAGGGATGTTTATTTCAAATCGATGTTTTGAGGGCAGAAAAATCATCTGCCGATCTACAATTCTATTAATAAATAAGAAACGGTGATTAGTTCTTGAGATTTTTTTGTGTGTTGTTGACCGGCTAACAATATTTTCACCAAAATGTGCAAATTGGAGTCCTTCTGAGCTCAAGTTAACTGGCCAGTGTGATTGGACCTTTCAGATATTTTGGCCACGAACAACAGTCCCTGTTCATGTTTTTCCATGTCAGACTCCAATGATTTTGCACAGGACATCCCTTTGCAGATAATGGGAGCTTTAGCACTGTTTACCAGCCATACTTATCCCAAGTGCAACTTGTTTGATTTCTTGCTTAAATTTTCTCATGAGCTGGTGTAAGCAGGGAGCCTTTCTGGCCTCAGAGAGGAATTTTCATTATTTTTATATCTTTCATGATGCTCTGAATTCATTCTGGGTTGTGTCATGCAATATCCTTTTTGCAAAATAAAGTGCTTCCTATGCAATCTCAGCATTGTGTTCCACACCCATGCTTGGCTGCAGGTTTTGTACAATGTGTTTGCAATACCTGTATATTAAACTAGAGCTCTCCAGATATCAATAATTCTGTGTGGTGGCACATGTAGAGTGTTTTAATATTTATTCCTTCACTGCCTTCTGATGGAAAAAAAAACCCTTTTCAACTACATTAACAAAAATCCTGTCTGCATCAGAAGTTCTGCTTTTTAATGAAAACATTGAGTTGAATTTGTATTCTGGTAACTCTGGTATTTGAGAGACAAAAGTGACACCGACTGAAGCGAAGAATCTGATCCAGAGAGAAGGTTTGACAATTCCAGACTCTTCTGACTGTGAAAGCCAGACATTGCATAGACTTTTATACAATGTCAACGTTCTGACCATCAGAAAGTGGAAGAGTCGCTGTTGGCTTCCCCGCTATAATCTTTCTACCCACTCCCTCAAAGTGTATCTTAAGTGCAAATACTGCTGTTCCTAGTACATAACTGTAAAGCGGTGTTCTATTATGGTCCTTTTACTTCCTTAACAAAATTGTCAGCACGAGTTACATTAACCACTTACAAAATCCCTCTGTATCTGTCTGGAGAAAGTGGTACATAGAAATTAGAAACCAGATTTATAAAATGAGAACTGGGGGAATTGGCAATTCCTTTTCAGTCTGAAGCCTGCTAGTTCAGAGTGACCAGCACTACATGGAGTTAAATCCCTCTCTGGATGTTTGCATTTTCATTCTTCATTGCGGTTTTGAATGCACCTTTCAACTAGCAGAGAATTAATTTGTTCTTTTGTGTGTGTGTGCATTGGGATGATATATAGTCTTTTTTTCCCACTGTCCCATTTGCTGACTGCAAAAGAATGGAATGTAGCAGTGGCTGGTTTGATACCACGAGAAGGAAAAGCTGCAGCTCTACTGGCACTACAGTAAATTGGGAGGGAAGGGGCTCTTTGTGTAGTAGAGGTGTGTTCCTTGTGCATGTTGGCTTTGTTGGCTGTGTGGGACTTTGCCTCGAGGAAATGCTGCCGTGCTGCTCTGGCTTTTCCCCCAAGCCCAGGTTAAAAGTTGGGAGCAGTGGTGACGTCCCTGCAGTTCATTTGTACTGCTGCCAGTTTTTGTGTAATATGCTGGGTAATAGCTTACAGATACAATGCTGATAAAAGATATATCCCTTGTCTCTGTGGCGCAGTTTAGAGAGAGGGGAAAGAAGTAGGGAAAAAAACCAAACAAACAGCGAACACGGGCATTGTTGTGCAGCAGAACTGCGGATTTTGGCATGTTGTGGTTGTAGGGAAAATCTTCATCTCGTGCCTGAAACTAAGATCTAAAGGGATCTTTTTGCTCAGACTCTGTTTTCATGTGGGTTGTTTTTCATACTCCAACCCATTGACAACACTTTCCCATGCATCCAGCAAACTGCAGGACCTTGCTTTTATGTGTGAGTAAAGTGGATTTCACCTTGAAATAATAAACACATAAGGAATTGTTTGTCTGTTTAGGAAACTGTATACTTCCAAGGTTTTGGAAGTTTTGTTCAAGGTCTTTAACATCAAATTAGTGAAAATAAAAGGTGTATTAAAATCATTAGAGGGAGTGAGTTCCTACTTTTACGTGAGCTCAATTTTCTCCTGTGTTAAGTCTCCTGAGATCTGTAGACAGCCAGTGCCAAGATAACATTGGCACCATTTTCTTATTGCCATGGTGATCTTCAGCTCTGCTGAATACTCAAGGGAGACTATGGTATTTTAAAGCAAGTAGAATTTTGGTAATTAAAAAGGCTGGAAGGAAGGATCTTTCTCAATTTTGCCAGCTTGGGTAAATAAGGATAATGAATTATGTCTGAATAGAGAAGTTATTAGTCTGCTTTACTCGATTTGTACAGAGTATTAGTCCACTAAAAAGGCTCAGGGGTTGGAGAGGGGCAGGTGGGATCTCAGTATCCATCAGGGTTCGGTATCGGAGCTGAGATGGGAGCGATCCCCCCGAGCAGCGGGAACAATGCTGTCCTTTGTGGGAGCGGGGCTGGCAGAGCCCTGCTCCTCCTGGTTCTGCTCTGCGCTGGGAATTGAGGGCACCAGTACATTCCAGAAGATTTTCAAATTAAGGCTCTTGCTTGGAAGTTGGACTCCTCCTTTGTATGCCGTTTTATTACGTGCCAGTTTTGCACTGCACTGATGGCAGTGGATTTTTCAGGCTCGCCATCGTTTCTCCCTCATGGCCCAGTTTTAATTTCTCTCTGGCTACAGCATGACTCAGCATTTGGGATTGTTTTATGTTTGTTTGTTACTCTGATAGTCCCTCCACTTCTTTTTTTTTTTCCCTTTCTCCTTCATGACCCTTTCAAGCTCACCGGTCAGTGCACAGAGGCAGTGTAAAGCATGCAGACAGGAGGGATGGTGGGACACACCTGTTACTCTGATATGTGGGGGTAAAAAAAAGTTACAGAATCTTTGTACTAGCGCAATTTCAGCCCTTTATTTCAGGTGAAATTTAGCCCTCAGCCACAGTAGCTGTTTTTGCAAAGCCGTGCATTGTCTTGAACACTTGAAAAATATACTTTTGGTGAGCAAATAAGCATTTAAAATGAAACCTCGGTTTTTTGGGGTTTTTTGTTTTTTTTTTTGTTTTTTGTTTTGTTTGGTTTGGGTTTTTTTTGTTTTGTTTTGGTTTTTTTTGTGTTAAATTTGGATAGTTTGTCCGAAATACAAGTTATTGTATCTGTTCTTTGTAACTCACTCCATCCATATGCTTTTACCCATTGTTATCTCTTAATACTGCTTGTGATTTGGGGCATTCTTAAATACTTTTTTCATAATATATGTTATTTAAGTTTGTTAAGTTGCAAAGTAAAAAAAGCAAGCTGGATTCTCCTTCAGCATACAGTTTAGTCATGGCACACCTGAAAGCTGCCCATTATTCTTACTAGTGTTAAAAACAATTTTAGTCCATTTTATACATTAAAAACCAATTTCCTTATCAAGCCAGATTTGAAGGCTTGCTGAAGCAAGTTGCCCTGGTGACTTTAGAAGTGTAGAAATGTGGTTCTTGGAAAACAGAATCCGTGTGCAGTTCCATATTGATACTGTGAGATTGTGAAAAAAATTTATTTGAAAGATTTGGGATTGAACAAGAAATTTATGTTTGGTGTCCCAAGTGTACACGCATATTTACTGTTTCTCTTGTTTGGGTGTGTCCTCAAAAATATCTGTATCCAGAGGAACTCTTAGTTCCTTCAGTGGTCTCCAGGTTGGAGCTCTGGAACAGCATCGCTACTGTGGAAGTGAAGCTTTGGCAGCTTTGCGCAATCTCCAGCACAGGCAGCTAATAAAAAAAAACAAAATAGTGGCATTCTGGGGGCAATAGAAAGCAGGTGTTGTGCATGTGTACAGACACCCACCCCCATCCCCCAGTTCTTCTGGAGCCTCCAGATCCACAGTGGAGCTGCTGTCTCATCCGTCCTGTGCCAAGATGTGTAACACCACAGCTCCTCTGCCGAAGGGGTAGGTGGATTTGGACAGCTCTGTATCAGTTCCTGAGGACACAGAGTCACTTTCCCCAAATGGTTCAGTCTCTAATTAGTGGGCACAGAGCCCTGCCAAGAAATGTATTTCTGGCAGAGCTCCACTTCACTGAGTGGGTCAGGATTTGGCTGATTTTTATTGCTGTACTCTATATGTGATTGATTTTGTTCGACTGAATGTAATCCCCTGGTCTGTTTGTTTTGTCGTATCAGCATACGTAAATTTCATCTTTGATGGGGTAATCTTTACAGGGTTTTTCATTTTGGTGGGATTTCAGTTTTGTGGTGGGTTTATGTATTTTCAAATATTTTAATGGAAGCATCCATTTAGGTAAATTAGAAACTTACCAGCTTTTTTACTTACTTGCATTGGGTTTTTTATTATTTAAAGACCATAGTCTAACTATGCTCTAAATTTACCTTCTTTTTAAAAAGATAAACCCATTACTTGCCTGGCTCTGAGCAAGGATTACAGGAAATAAACAAGCCCAAGTCTCTATCTAGTTATTTTTAGCTTAACTATACTACTTTTCTTCTTATTTCAGTTCAAGATGAGATGAGAACTGCAAATAGCCTAAATTAGTCTGTAGCATTTATATCTTGTTAGGTTTCCTGCTTTGGAAAATATGCAGGAAAATGATTATACGTGGTATTCATCTAGAGGCTGATGAGTTTGTTATAATTATGAAGGTAGATGTAATGAGATGAAAACATCTTTCTTTAGGCTCTCTGAGGAATTCCTTCTCTCCATACTGCTGTTGGGTTAACTGTTTTCTAACCAAAGTGTTCCTCAGCATTCACTTCTCATATTTTGGGGTTTCCTCAGTTCCTGTTTAGGAGATTGATTGATTGGCAGCTCTGACATTAGCATTTATAGGTGATAACTAATTAAATTCTACATGCACAAGAGTGGATAATAAAGACCCCTTTGCATCTCACTTATTAACACAAATCTCCAGCGTAATTATCATTTTACCATTATTTAGCATGCTTAATAACTCTTTGTTGAGTAATTTTCTAGTTCCTTCTAAAAGACCCTGAGATACAAGTATATCTAAAATCTTCATCTTGTACAAAGTTATAATATAATAATTTGGGGTTTGGTTTATGCTTCCTTTTATCTTTCCAAAAAACTCTTTGGGTTTTTTCAGCTCAAAGTTTTTCAAAAAACAGGAAATAGTGTCAGCAAGGAACTAATGAGAATGGGACCGTGAATATTTACTATTTGAAGAGTGCTGAGTTTGCTTGAGATCACTGTCAGAGCAGATTAGAAATTGCTCCTTTTATTTTGTTTGTTTAGATGATGATGATTTTTGTTTATGTGGTGGTAATATTTTTTTTCAAGGCTGTGCCCAAAGTCCTCCTTTCCCCAAAGGATTGTATCTGCATGTTTTTTCCATATGCTTTTATTTATGTGTTAGTGACATGTATGTGTATATTTACATGCAATTGTCCAAATATAATCTGTGCAAGTGCTTATGTTTGAGCACTGGTTATGATACCCTTATTTTCATGTGAAGAGAGCTCTGGACAAATTAAACTGAGATTGGCAAATATTTTACTTTAGTGATTGATTAACTTGTAACATTTTTATTATATGAGTTGTCTGTGTGTATATATATTTCTAGAAATACCTGCTGTTACTGTAACTTCACAAAGGTTCAGTTGACTTTTATGTGGCAATACCAATTTCTCAGGAACCCAGAGGCTGGAGGTATCTCTCTGTTACTCTTTTGTTCATTTGTACTGTACCTGTAGAAATGGTAATTTTTGGAGAGTCATACACTGAATATTTTGGTGTGAACTTTTATGACGGCAGAAGTTTCACTCATGATTGCAGTTCAACTTTTGTAATGTGGAGGTGTTCAAGATTTCAACATGAGAAACACCACAAGTTCTTCCTTCACAAGATCTTTTCCTAACTGTAATCCCAGACCCTGCTGTCACAGTTTTCTAAAGCTTCACATAAATTTGACTTAGAATAGCATTTTTTTCACAAGCTTAATTGCCTAGATATTTAGTCATTATTCACCTTTTATGCATATAGTAATGCCAAGCCACGTTTTGCAGCCAAACACAGGCCTTCTGGCACAGGAGTCATGTTTACATTTTTGACAGCATGTTGAGATCACCACCTGATCCAAGTGTTTATGAAAGAAATTGTCAGAAGGAAAGCAGGTCTTTAAAGAGAGTGAAATGTCCTGGTGGGTTTTGCATGCTGTGTATGAGACAGCCTTTCTTGGGCTAGACCGATTTCTGACGAAAGGTAAACTAAAATCTTTTGGTCTCCAATTTAAACGTAAGGGTTCACAGTTTACCTTAGGCTAGAAATTGGTCTAACTAAAGATATAAACAATGCCTACCTTTTTTGGATTCTTGACTTTCCAACATCCCTTCTCCTTCATCCTTGAGTCTCTCTTGATGTGATGCCATGATATGCTGTAGAAAAATGGAGAGGGCAGTTTTTCCATAGTGACTAAAAAGCAGTAAATGTGTATTTGCTTTCCAGTCACAGAGCGAATGTCCACTCAGGCTAGGGACAGTATATTTACAGAGGCTGGAGGCTTTGTCAGACAGCTCAGAGCTCTCTGCAGTGTAGGATGTGAGTGACTTTGCAGTAGTGGAGCTTTCTCAGCTGTTGTCAGTTCCTACGGAGCTCTGGGGAAATGCACAGCAAAAAAGCCAGGTAGCATCAACATTTGTAAACTAGATTCTCGCTTTCATCTTTGCAATCCTTGCAAACAGAAGTAATTGCCAATAGGATTGGGGTGGATGCAGCTGTGAGAGTAACTTGGGGCAGGGCTGCCCACCTCACTCAGGTTTTTGTAGTAGGCAGAAGATGAGTGTGGTTTGATTTCTCTCATTTTCAGCTATTGCAGCTACTTTCTGCCTGCGTATCTTAGGGGATAAGATGTATCTCATCTTTTATCTTGAATGGTATTTTCTTACAGGCTTTGTGTTTTGGGAGCAAATACTCAAGATCGCGGAAGGAGATGTGGGCAAGTGTGTGTGTGCTGATTTGTATTCTGCCTCATGGACCAACTCATGTTTCTTTAAGTGAAAGAGTGACTTACATATTGCATTCTGCCTTGGTCTGTACGAGACTGTTATTCAGGAAGCTGTTATTTGTTACTTCACAAATGCCTTTGGTATAACCTTCCTCTCACATAGTGAGTTAAAGTCCTCAGCTGATTTCTTTAACTTCTTTAGTCACTGAAGAATGTGCTTTTTTCATAAGTGACTGAACATAGAGAACTTATTTTCAAAATGTGTAAGCATCTAAATCTTGCTGGTGTGATTATATTTTGAGTGTTGGTGCAAAAAAAAAGGAAAATAATAAAAAAAGAACTGGAGGCTGCTAAGGTTCCTATACTGCAAAACAACAAAAAAAGTTTTTAATATGCTTTTAGATGCCATTAGTGCAGAAAAAGTTACTCATTTTCTACATTTTAAATGATAGAGAGTAAGGGTCCTACTTTTCGCTGGTATTCNAAAAAAAGGAAAATAATAAAAAAAGAACTGGAGGCTGCTAAGGTTCCTATACTGCAAAACAACAAAAAAAAGTTTTTAATATGCTTTTAGATGCCATTAGTGCAGAAAAAGTTACTCATTTTCTACATTTTAAATGATAGAGAGTAAGGGTCCTACTTTTCGCTGGTATTCTTTGTTTTGTTTTTGGAAGCTCTAGTTTATTCAAAATTTCTTGGTGATACACAGGTATATCTTGTAGATATGTCACTTTGGTCTTTTAATCATTTGTTCAGTTTTGTTCTGTCTATATATTTTAAGGTGTTCTGTTGACAGAAGTCCTTGGAATGTTAAATAATGCTTAAATTAAGTATGTCTTGTGAGAACCTGACAAAAAGGGGTCTACAGTAAACCTGCATCTCTGACACTCCCATTTTGTGTTGATAGCCAGCTGTGCAACTTTTGCTTCCGTGTGCTTTTACTTTTAATTTAGCATTTAGTAACACGGACATTTTGCAGGAGCTTTTAAGGACGGCTGGAAATCAACTAAATGCCTTGAAGACCAGGCCATTCACACCACCAGCAAGGATGAAAATTTCCTTGTGGAGTTCTCCTGTCGCTGCCAAAGTGACCTTGGTGGGTGGAAAGATGACAGAGTGCTTTGCTGGCCGCGCCTGACAGCAGCGCGATAGCGGCACGCTTGACAAATCGCTCACATTAAAATGGGGGGCACTTTCGGCAGCACCGGCGTCCCAATCCATCAGTCCTGATTACTACACAAACGTCAGCCGTGGCACAGAGCACATTTGTCAGGGGGAGTAAAAAGCAGTTGTTAGGAGGAGCACTCCCTGTCACGGTAATGGACTGAGGCTGGCGGCGGCGACTCGCAGGAACCGGCGCATTTGCAAATGGCCTGGCCACGACTTGGAGAAAACCCTTTATTTACACTGTACAGTGGGATAATTAAATAGGCAGGATTAGAAACTTTACATAGGGATGATTGAAAAGTTTCTTGAGTGCTCGAGGCTACCCAAATCAGAAATACTGTGTTCTATAGAATGATTAAATGTAGCAGGGAATCAAAATGTATTCTTGTAAAAATTCTTTGAAATGCCTAATTCAGATGAGTTCAGAGTTGTTTTTTCTTAATGTTAGTGCAGAAACTATACAATAGGAATCCAGTCAGAAATAGAAGTCATTGCAGAATTGGATATGGATTGATACTTTCAGTCATAGCTACTTATTTGTGCGTCTTTCATAGGGGTTGTATATGTGTATAACTGAGGAGTTCTAGAGAAAGAACATCATTTAGAGTAAACAAAATCACTGTAAATAGTGTCTGCATATAGAACAACTGATTTTATTTTTATTGAAGAGAGTAGGACTATCCCATAAGGAAACAACAACACTCTAGTGTGACTTCTCTATTGTAAAACTGATATTCCTAACAGCTTGCTAGAAACAAAATTGTTCTCGTTTTTGCTCACTGATTAGTCAGTATTGAGTGGATAATAGATTTAAAAAATGTTCAGATAATTATTCCAGAAATAATGAGTCATTTAAGTTCAAATGTGTTTGCATTTGATTTGTTTTGGGCTGTTTTTTTGTATAGAATCAGTACATTTGTTAATACCGATACTGTTTTCAACACTGTTTTTCTTTCTGTAGAAGAATTTTTATTTCTTACATCAGATCTTTTGTCTTGACTTGAAAAAGAATGCAAAATATGTGATAGAGAATACCTCAGAGTGAATGAATAAAATACTGTTGCAGTTGAGAGAACTTAAAAGCCATCATTGCTCAATTTTTTTGCCCACGTGGAGTTTTTGTGATCTGTTTTTTTCAGAAATTTCACTTCACAATTGTCCTACCCTAATTAATACTAATCTAAAAAAACAAAGCCTTTTGCCAAACACTGAAATGCTGAAAGAAGGTGGCCTGGGGGACGGCTGCATTTGACTTCTCAGTTGCACTTGGATACATTTTACTTATTATTTTACTTTTTAGGTGATGATTAAACTTGGATTCATCAAAAAAGAGAAACTTCATCTGCAGTGCTAGAAATATGAATATTTCTTTGGCTCTCTCTGATACTTCTGACCTTGTGTTGTGGTTTAGAGTTTAGTGTGCAGAAGTCAGTATATACGTCTTTCAGTGTTTTGAGTTAAACCTCTCTTCTAATAAATAGAAATTACGAGTTTCTTATGCTGCTTAAAAAACTGGGAGTTCTCTTTTTCCTCCTCCAGCACTTTAAATTATATTTACATTACATTTTAGATCATTTGATTGAGTGTAGCATTTGCTACCAAGTTGAAACAATGGGGAGATGGGTATGAAACATGGGTGTTCTTCTTTGGGATCTCTGATCACCTCCTGGATTATCAATAAATGTCTCAGGTGTGTTACCTGGGCATCTCGTTGCTTCATTTCTTTACATTCTTTGTGCTTTGGGAAGTATTAGTGTGTTTATTCTCACTGTCTTAATGAAATTCAGAATGGATTAGGTGGATCAAATCTTTCCCTAAAAGGGTGGTTGCAGTGTGTTTCAAAGTGTAATGCTGTGTTCTTGGATACTGAGATTTCATTCAAACGCTGTTGTAATCCTTTCTTACATCTGCAGATGTGTGGCAGCAATTCCGTTCTCCAAACACCTTTTGGTGTGTTGTTCTAGAAAGATCCTATTCAAATCAGATTTTGGTTGAAACTGGTTAAAATGAAGATTATTTTTAACGTAAGGAATTAAATGAAAGATTATTGAGATATAATATCTTGCTATGCATGAAAACATTGATTTCTGTGCTTTTGTGTTGATAAAGCAGTGGCTTGAGGAGATAAACATTCCTTCCATCATTATGGCTTTACTGCTTTGCCATTCCCTTCTTTTTTCCTTGCTCAACAGACATAATCAGTTGTAGCTGTATTTGCATGAACATCTGTAGGCCGTGCATAGTTCACCAAGCTTGCTAAAGACTGGCTCTGTTATTTATTATTGGAATTTGCACACAGCTGAGAATAGCCAACATAAAATGTTCACAGAGTTAATCCAAATCTCCTGTCAACTCTTCAAATTTGATCTTCCAAACCAGACTGAAAAGTCAGGTTGTTTTTAAGTTTTGTGGAAAATGGAAATTTCCATTGCGTTCTCTTCCCAAATCATAGGAGTTTGGGTAAGAAATGAAATCCCCAACAGTTTCCTGACTTCTCAGCATGACCCCTGAGCAGTCCATCAGGTTTTCAGGGAAGCCAGAGCCTTAGGGGAAGATAGGTAGAGTGTGCAACCTGTGGGCATTTTCTGGAGGTTTTTTTCCTGTTAAAGGCAGCATGGAACAATTAGTAAGGCAAATTCTGGCAGGCTCATGGAATCTGTTGGAAATCATGAACTGTGGCAACCGGGTTTTTCAGCTACCTCTGATCTTCTCCAATGAACTCCCCTAGCTATCTTTTCACTGAATTCCAGTGCAGATTGGAATACAATGGCAGGGATCTGTGAGGAATGGCTAACTTAATGATTGCTCTGTGCACCGTTCAGGAGGGCCTGAGGTTTATAGATTATAGCATCATTATGTCTCAGAAGTTAATAGGAGAAGGGTGTGATCAATAGAGTATTTCAGGGCTTTGGAGGTAAATTCAGTAGAGCAGCACAGGAACAGGGTGTCAGTGTGAGCCTTGGATTTGGGACATGACCAGTCCTGCTTTGGCAGAGCCGTATAAAGCTGGTAAAGGAATGATCCCAAAATAGGGGATACTCAGAACCTTTCTGCTACAGCAGTGGGAGGGATCTTCACCTATTTACCCCAAAATACTATCAAAACCCCACTAATTATTTGTGTTTCTTAAAACTGAAATTAAAAAAAAAATGAATTAACTATTACCCCGGCAAGAGAATTTATAATTCCACCATTGCTACTGCAAAAAAGAGCTCAATGAAAGCATAAAAATACCCGTTAAAGTACAGGAAATCTAAAATATTTGAAAAAAGTAGTGATAAAGGAAAAAATACCTTATATTGTACAATCTGTAACAAACAAATATAAAACCTGTTACAAAAACAACCCTGACACAAACAAGAAAATTATATTAGAAGTAACAAAAACAAGAAATCTCCCAGGAAATTATCAGCAAATAGATTTTTGCTGAAATGCCACGCAAAGGAAAATACAAATATATACTAGTGTTAGTTAATACC
>VYZR01049219.1:62218-74367 GCA_013400675.1 Oxylabes madagascariensis | reverse complement strand
AAAAAAAATCATGGGAAATTAAATTGTTTCATCAGCAGTGCCCAAGTTTTACAGATGCGTTTGAGTCAATTGACTGAAATTGGAGTAGAAAAGCACCATCCCCCATCCAGCAATGGCTCCAATTTTCTATCGTTCAGGGCAGAGCCAGATTCCAGGGATTCAGCTCTCCAGATTCACATTTGTTAAATCTGAGCTCCTAGACACAATGTATGGATTTTCACCCAGGACTTCTGTGCAACAGGACACCCTCACTGCCTTTGTTTCTGTTGATCAATTATTGCTGAAATTACATTCCAGGGCTTCTGAAAACAGCTCAGCTGGCTGAAATCTAACAGGAGCCACATGCCAGAAAATTCCTCAAAGATTTTTTCCCTCTCTGGATGAAGCTAACAAAAAAAACATGTTTCCTTTCTTCCCCAGGTAGAAGCTTCTTAATCCACCATGTGGAAAGGAAATTAAATTATGCCTTTTCTTTTTAGATGGTTTGCTCTTTTTTCAGGGCTTCAGGAGGAGTAGTTTGCTCTGGACCCCTGGCCCCATTTTTTGCAGCAAGCTGGCAGTGCTGATTTGATGGGCTACGTCCCTGTGGGAAATGAAGGAGCACCCCGGGATGTATTCTACTCGCCAGGAGTCTCAGAGGAGGGCTCTCAGGCAGGAGAATGGGTCCACTCGTCTCCATGGAAGTGCCCCAGGATGTTAAAATACTTCCACTCTTTAGACTTCTGCTGCTGGTTTGAAAGGCCTGTGTAAAAATACAGAATCTGCCTTAAAGATCTGGGTGATTAATTTTTGTTCTTTGTCCGAGAACACAGAAACAAGTGTTGGGGGTTAGATTAGGTGTGGGTATTTTCTCCTTGTAGAATCTTTTCCCATAAGTTGGCAGGAAACTAACTACTGGGTATTTGTAGGTACTTAAGCAGAGCAAAGGGGCCAAAGGGGAGTTGTAGCTTCTTTTGTCTCTGGGAGTTTCTCTCAGAGGGGGGAGATAACGCAAGTTTTGGGGCAGGAAAAGGATGGGGCTGGAGGCAGCTTCACTCTCTTGCTCTCGGCATTGGAGAGAGGACGGTCAGGCTGCTGCTGTTTGCTGCAGAAGGGGTTCACTGTCACCACCGGGTCCGGTCCTGAGAAATCTACCGTCATCTGCTCGTATGCTCAGGAATTCTGAGCTCGCCTCCTCCTGCCCTGTTGGGCTTGTCCTGTCCCACAGCCACTTCTCAGGCACTGCTTTGAGGCTTTTTGATACGCTGTATCCCTGCACTGCCCTGCCGGGACATCCCTGCCATTCCGTCTACCACCGATGGAGCTTCTGATACATCTCATCCACCAGCCCAGGATTTTCCACCGTTCCAGCTTGGTGCTCCTCAGAGCCCTGTACTGAGACCAGACTGCTCCGGGCTTTGTGAAGCAAAGCCCCTTGAGGTTCCTGGTTTTGTTTATCATTAATGCTGTAGTTGTTGTTGTTTGTTTGCCTTGTTGTACATACTAGTAAAGAGCGTTATTCCTATCCCCATATCTTTGCCTGAGAGCCCACTTAATATTCAAAATTTTAATAGTTCGGAGGGAGGGGGTTTGAATTCTCCATTCCAATGGAGGTCCTGCCCTTCCTAGCAAACACCTGTCTTTCTAACCAAGACTCAAGGCAAGACCAGCTCAGGCCTAAACCCCACCCAAGAATTCCCGAAGGTTTCCACAGGACACACACACTGGAGGACTGGCTGCAGGTTCAGGGAGGACATCTCCACCATCTTTAAAGGGGAGTTCCATGAGGACAGTAAAATATGACACGTTTCTTGCTCTACTCTATCTGTTGGTATCTGGAGACAAACAAAATACACCCCTCACATTGCAGTGTCAAGTCCCCTGCTACGGCATGCTCCCTGCTTTGGGAGCCTCTTCCTCTCCTTCCTGGCTCTGCACTCCCAGTCAGTGCAGGGGCTGAAAATCCAGCCCTGAACACACCCCACAATCACCTTAAATGACTGTCTGGCACAGTAGAACAAACTTTTCCTTTCCAGGCACCTCTGAGCAAGGCTCTGGATTTTTCCGATGCAAGGTGACCTTCTGTTATTAATATGTGACTCTGGGAGCCAAAACCCTGCTGGGCCCCATCGTAGCCATGAAAGGCACCTGGCTGCACGAAAGTAGCACTGCTCTCCCATTTACCCAGCTAAAACCCAAATATTTACTCCCAAATTGAGCTGAGTTGCAGCTTGTCTGTACCAGCTGGTTATCCCATTGAGCAAAGAAAGGAGGGAAATGGATTTCTTCCTGTTTTCCTTGCTGGTCAAAAGATTAAAAGCAATATAGTTGTGTTGGTCCCTAGGTATTGTCTGATTAATATCCTGCTAGCCTGCTGACAAATTGCCAGAATCACTTCTCTTTAAATGAAAGACTGTTCCATGAGCTTAAATGGATTTTATTAACATAACACTAATAATTCAGCACTTAAAACCCAGAGAAAATATTAAAAGTAAATATAGGCATGCAGTGCCTACTAAGGTTCCTTCCTGCTTTCTGTCCAGGTGGACAAAGAACTACAGTGCATCAGATATTTCACCACTACAGTCAGGTCAGAAGGGTCTAACTTTTACAAGACAGGGGCTAGGAAGCTGAAGGGAGAGCAGCCCTGAGAAATTCCTTTTTCCCAGCAGCATCTAGCAACTTGTCCCTACTGGTTTTAAATGGTGTTGATCAGGTGAGGTGTAACACACAGAAGTCTTCCCCTATCTTCAGGTTTCTTGGCCACAACTCGGATTTTCCCAGGTGAATTATGTCTGCTGATCCATATATCATCTCTTTCTCTCGCCTGGCTATTCTAGCATATTTCACATTAATGGCCGTTCTGAATTCCCCAGCTTTTCATTTCCTTCAGTCTTCTTTGCAGCAGAGGTTTGTAGCCAAGTTCAGTTTAGAAACCACTGGCATGAGGCTGGAGTCAGCAGCCCATAAGGTACCTGAGATTGCTGCATTTATTCAGTGTTATTCATGTGTTTGGGAATGCAGCTGTGGCAAGCCTATCTTTTGCCTACTGCCTGCATCAGCCACTCTTGTCAACGGGGATTTCAGAGGAGATAATTCCTCCCTGTCACCTCTAGCAATGGTTGCTTCCCAAATAGTGCTCCCTGAGGGAGTGACATGCCATAGAAGAAGATAAATGTTCTGAGGACACTCGCAAAAAATACTGTGTGTTAATCCCCCAATTAAAAGCCTCTGGAGGAGAATAATGAGTGATCTGTTAGCAGTTCTGTAGGTTTGCAGTTGTCTGATATCCCGCATCTGGGAGCTACTGCCCTCGGGCAGCAGCTAATTGGCCCCAGTTACCACAGTGCCCCGCAGTCCTTAATGTATGTGTCATCACTCCTGCTCAGTAAAGAAAAAAAGGACTGATTTCAGCTCGACAGACTCGGAGCTGCATTTCAGAGAAGGCAGGGAACTGAATTTATAGTATTGTACTCCATGTATAAATCACAGGACGAGGCAAAATCCAGGTCCTGACAAGTACTTTCTACCCAAGGGAGAAACCGGCTACAGGAGATGTTTCTTTGGGTCAAATACACTTATTTACAAGGACTGCAAAAGCGCTGCTTCCCTGTCAAAATCAAACAACCAGCATGTTCTTCACCTAGCCCCTCTTGGCCAATTCTGTAACCAAAAAAAAGCTGTTGCAAGGCCTTTTCTCGAGCAAAGATCCAGTGATTGCTCTGTCTCCTCGGTTTTGTGTTCCTTTCTGCCTCTGTCTCTGCAGAAGTCCTGCTCCTTCTCTGGCAGGCACACAAAGATCATTACCTCTCCCTCCAGGCCTTGCTCTTTTATTCCCACAGGCCTGTGTAACTCAGCCTTTGTGGGATCTCAAGAACTTGCTCCCACGGTTTTGGAGACTTGGTACAACCAGAGAGCCCTGTTATTTGTAAGGCTTATCTCTGAGCCCACTCACCACCCCCTGCAATGCACCCAGGCTGGAACAGTGGTGAGATACCTCAAGATATATATATATATTTTTTAAAGACTCCATCTGCATTGATTTCAACAGGAGCTGGATGCCTAATCTGCTTATACACTTTTGAAAATCCTATTAAGTGCCTCTTTACTGCTCTAGGTGCCTAAATATACTTTTCTTAATTTGGCTCTAAGTGATTTGCATCCGTCATCAAGATTTTTGAGAGCGTGGCTCGAGGGGAGAGGCCTCCCTGTCACAGCCCCTCCGTGCAGTCTGTCACTTGCTCAGATACCCAAGCTGGGAGCTGAGCTCCCGTGAAGATGCTGTGACAGTGTGAAATACGTCTATTAAACTGTGAACGCTCTTGGTGCTGCTGCATCCTTGTCCCTCCTGCGCTGAGCACACGTGTCCCCTCCCACCAGAGCCCTCCCCACGGGCTTCTCACGGCCTCATCTCCCTTCCCACCACTGCCTCAGACACAAATTGTGTCCTGCAGCAGGTCCCAGCTGCAGGTGGAGACACAGCTCCTCGGTGAAAGTGGGGAAATGCGTTTTGGGAGGTGGGGAGGGATGGTTTGGCTGATTGGGGGCAGCAGCCAGGACAGCATCAATATCTCACCTGGCAATCCCAGAGAATTCAGTGCCTGTGGCTCAGAAATGCCTTTGCTCAGCTGTTTTTATCTTCCTTGGTTTGCACTTCCTAAAAGGAAATCACAGGCAAGAGAAACTGTGAGAGGATATAGATCTGAGAGGCTGAAAAGAGCAGGTTGTGCTAAGCACTTCTCAGTTTGGAGAAAGGGCATTGAGAAGGGTCTGTGCCTTTAGGACCAGCACTGGATGAAGTACCTGCTTCCTGCACTCCCTGGACATTGAAGTGGGGCCAGGAAAGGAAACTGGCCATGGCCAGGCTGGAACCCACCTATGGACACCTTGGGAAAGATGGGCCCTGCTGCCACCCTCAGCAGCACTGCAAGTCTCATCAGAAAGGAGAGGGAATTAGCACCTCAAGAATTACAGTTTAAACAGTCCTCAGAGCACCTTTAGCTGTTCTGAAGATGAAAAGAAACTTTGAAAGAGGGATTAAAGGTAGGATGGTCTGGTTTTGATACAGAAGAACAACTATTTTAAAAGAGCAATGAAAAATGGGAACGTTTTTCAAGATCTAAGCATATGCTCAGAGAAATCTAGAAAAGAGCAAATATGGAAATGTTCTGAATCTGGTCAGATCTTTCTCCTCTTACAGGCCCTGTGCTGCAGCCCAGAAAGCCTTGATAAACCAGAGCCTAAAAGTCCACTTGGCCTTTGCTACTGATTTCTCCCAGTATTAATGGTTTGCAACTAATCACAGGCAGCACCTGAAGTGCACCAGCACTTGCAGCAGCCCCATTAAGGACTCAGCACTGCAGGATCCAGCCTGTGAGCTTCAGTCAGCAACTTCTGAGCTCTTGGGTCTTCTCTTGCAAAGTGTCAGCTCGGGCAGGCCTTGCAACACATCTGTGCTCCAGACCCTTGTCTGCAATGCTGTAGTAATAATGACTGTGGCCCTGTGCAGTCCTTATGGATTGTTTAGTTTCCATTTGCAGTGGACACTCACAGCTGTACTGAGGACAAATCACCTTTCTGCAGAGGGTGAATTAATGTCCATGCAAAAAATCTAATCAGTTGCAACTTGCTGATACACAGGCAGACAGTCCCAATCCAGAAAAAAAACAAATATCTAAAAGAATAAAAAAATATTATTTGTTCATCCTCCCATTGCAACTGTGCAATGAGCAGAGAGAGGAAGAATAGGTTCCCCTTGTTCTTGATGGAAAGTGGTGAGAATATTCTTGACCTTGGATCTGCCAAGTTTTCAAGGAAGATCCCCGAGCTGGATATCCTCAAGGAGCAAATGCTAACTAACAAAGAGAGAGTTGGACAGGCTCTCTTTCTTGGGAGAGGAGCAGGGCTTCCCTCAATGCCCCTTCGCATGAGACCTAGAGCCAGCGGCCAGAACATAACCTAATTAGGCCAGAAAGGGTGATTAGCTGTTTATTTTGAGGATGTTCAAACCATGCACTCACATTATACGCTGCCCTGGGAGAAAAAGGATGCTGTTTATAGTTCCAGGCCTACGGGATCAGCAAAGTTTATTTTCCCCTACAAATGAAGGCTTGTTCTACTTACATTCTTTCAACTCAGATTGGATCTGTTTATTTTCACTCATCTGCAGGAAATGGGAATATTTCAGTCTATTGAGTCCAGGGAAGCAGTTTGTATTGCTTAACCATGGGCAAAGGCAAATTAGTCACAGCCTTCACATGCTACCTCAAACTGTTTGTTTAATAGTAGTGCCATTAGTGGAAAAAGGATTTACAAAACCCCATCGTGCAAATTCTGCTTCTTGAACCTTTTCTGGAAGGCACGAGAAACTTTGTTTAACCCCCCAGATGACTGGTACTCCACCGTGGAATGTGGAGATGGTCAAGTTGTCCCTCTTCCCAGCAGGCACTCCGTGCATTGATGCTGAGCTGAGGGGTTTAATGCAATATTTTCAAAGAAGCTCACTGCTTCTGTATTGAATTTAGCTCCTGATTGTCTTGAAGCAGGGCATTGAGAAAGGAAAATGCTGGTGGGAGAGATGGGAGGTGCCGTGATGGTCCACATATGTGGCTTCTGGTCAGAGCAGTGGCATCAGGACAAAAATGTCCTCATAATATATAAGGCAGACCCTGCCAAAAGCTACAATGGGATCCGTCTTCAGTGTTTCCAAATATTTGTTTGAGTTGGCTTGTATTTAGTTATAAAACAATCCCTGTTCACTAGAGTATGTTAACAGGATTTGTTTGCGTGCTTTGATCTTCTATTTTTAATCATCTCTCATGTCCATGAAGCCTTTGGTAAGATTCTCCGTTGATAAAAGTGCTCAAATTGTAGCAAATGGACTGTGAGGTGACAATATATCTTAGAGAGGGTTTTAATTCCTTTGAAGTTAAGCTTTTTTGATGGTCAATTAAATTATTTTAATTGTATCTTACTTATTTTTAACTTGAATCAAGATTATTTTTCAACTGCTGGAATTTAAAAATCCTGCAGGAGCCAGGCAATTGCAAGTGCTGTGAATGTAAATTTTATCTGTTGCATGCATTCAGCAGAAGAAACAATCAAAAATGCACCAAATACTGTGATGAAAACAGAAATTACTGGCAACCAATTATAAAGATATGGAGCAGCAGAAGGTACAGTGTGTTACATACATTATGGGGCTGCCAGAATAGGCTACTTAGGGATGTACAATAATAATTTAGATTGTTGATCATAATAATCTCATGCTGGCCATAACTGTCTGGCTGTTACTTTATGCTTCCCCAGCTTGTTTGCTGAGTCTGTTTGCTGATTTCTGCACTTGTTTATAGTTTGCAAATTGTTTGAGGCAAAGTGAATTTTGCTGTTTGTTTGTTTTGCTGGCTCTCCAGAAGGGAAAGGGAACCTCCGTGATCTCCTTCGCTGAAAATAACTTAAAAATCCCTAATGGATGCAGTAAAAATTCTTCTCTAGGAAAAACAAACTCAGATGAACTCTAGCTAAATTAACTGATATCCCTCATGATCCACCAATTTTCATGATGGATTATGGGGAAGCTTTATGAAGTTCAGAAACAGCATCGTGTTCCTCCCTCCTTCCTCCTCCTCCTCCTCATGGCAGGGTCCTGCCAGCAGAACTTCCCCACTGCATTGGACATAATCCTCCAGTTCCCTGGTTTAAGGGAACCTAGAAGGATCACTCTCCAGAGTAATGAGAGTTAGATGCTTCTCAAGACAGCCAGACAGCCTCCATGGGTTTTTAAAGTGAGCCAGTGCTTGAGAAGTCATAAAGTGCCTGTAGCCTTTACCTGGGTGTTTTTTCCCTTTTCTTGCTCTGAGATGTCCAACTTCCTAGGAGCAGGTTTCTTATGTAGACCCCTGAAAAAAAAAATTCCTTGAGGTGCACATGTTTTTCTTGTTTGTTTTCTTCCAAATAGTTTCCTTCTTGTGAAAAAAAAAAATCAATTATATCTGTTCCATTTTCAAACATTCCCTGTGATTGCCAGGACAACAAAACATACCAAGGTAGAATCAATTGATTTGCAGGGTTTTCACACAGCTTTCTTGTGGAGTTTTGGTTATTCCTTGTATACAATCAAGAAGTCCAACACAGAGAGTAATTTAACCAGAAGCTTGGTGTCAGCTCTTCTGGGGTAGGAATATTTCAATATCTCAGGTTGTTCTATTGTTCATAAGAACTGAGTAGTTATGATCTGATTAGTTATGATCAGAGTTAATTCTCTGGCAATATATGACTGACAAGCATTCATAATATCTACTTATGATAATTAAGTCATTTCTAGCCTTGTTAAAAATTTTCAATATTTCTGTGGAATTTACTTGTAGGTTTTCTGAGGCATTTTGACAAAATCCATTAGAGTATAGCTGTTTTCTCCCAATACACATAGGAATTTATGCTAAATTGGATAACAAAGCTGCTTGGGTTGGAAAACAAATTAATCCACCCAGTCATATATGAAATGCCCAGAAGAAACAGAAGAATAACAGCTTTTCTACATTTTACTTCTGTGAAGAGAGAATGAAACATTCTTGTCTCCAGGGGTCTTCGAGTCCCCCCTCCCATCCTTCAAGTTTTATCTTCGCTCCCCAGATTCAGAATTTAAGGAGCAGAATTGAATGGTTTAATGAGAAGAGGTGATTATGGCAAGAAGGGATACTGTCAATCAAGGAACGAGCCCATGGCCACGTGAACATCCAGGATAAAATGCTCACTGCAACCAGACAGGCTGTCCAGGGGCTGCTGGGGGAGAGCAGAAGTGGGATTTGAAGGTCTGATAATCAATGGCAAGGTGATCAATACAGTGTTGGGGGTCTCTGCTGCTGTCCATCTCAGGCAAAAATAGCAGCTTAAATGCAGGTGTTTCTGTCCAGTGACCTGGACCTCTGGCTCACATCAAAGCATCCAAACTTAGCAAAACAAATCCCACTTTCTCCTAAGGCTGCTTGCATTCCCTGAATTGCTCAGGAGGGAACACTCTTCCCTTTCTCCTGCTCTTTCAGCTGCCCAAGAGGAGCGTGGGTGCTCAAACTTTGTTTTGAAAGAGCAGTGTCCCTGATGGGGAGCGCTGGGGGAAGTGCTTGCCAGGATTAAAGGAGGAAGAAATTGCATTTGTTCAAGTAAAGAGTTTCTAGCAGAGTCCAACAGAGACACAAAGGCATCAGAAGTCCACCTCAAGGGAAATCCTAGGCTGCATTTTCTCTTAAAAAAACCACCTAAGCTCTACATCACGGATGTGTCTGACAAAGGAATCTGACTGGCAAAGTTCATCCACGTCCGCTGTTTTTTAAGAAAGGGGTAAAAGTATATTTGATGCAGCGTTCAGTTATTTGCTCTTTGGAAATCCAGTTCCCAGGGAGTTATTCTCTCATTCTGCTTTATTGGTTTTCACTGTCTCCCAAGATCTGTGCAGTTCAGCTCCATGGTAACTCAGGAACTTCCTCAGTCGCTTACATATTGATGTATACAAGGAGAGCACCGTGCTAATACACTGTTTGAGCATCTCTAAGGTATATTTAAAATATCTAAGAAGTGTGGCAGAGTAGGATTTATAGAGGCTACAGAACAGTGCTGCCTTGCCTTAAGTGGTAATGATTGTCTCTTGGGAAGATCTACCAAGTCACTCCAGGCTTTGCAACAGCTCAAGTCATGCTAAACTCCTGTCCACACTGTTAAGCAACATTTGCTCTCCCTGTCCCCCAGAGACTACAACAAAAATATACGAGGTGATTAAAAAGGGGAAGCAAAACAGAGGAAAAAGGACTTGCTCTGCAGTAATTAGCTGTCTCTAGACTTACTAGACAGGTGCTACTGATTTAACAGCCAGGATATGAGCCCTGTAATCCTCATTCTCTACTGATCTACAGCCCACCACAACTCTGCTCAGCCTGCCAGGCCTGGGTTTTTTTACAAGGAACAGAAATGCTAGAGGGGCTGGTGCATGTCCACGTTCTGCTCAGACATGTGCATGCATAATCAGGAAGCACTTCAGGCATTAGGAAACAGAAAAACCATAACAATTCCCACACAGACCTGAAATCAGATCCCTGGTTCCTAAGCTTTCATCCTGGTGCCCAGTCGGCTGCTCCTGTACATGACACAGGTCCAGCTGCTTTCAATATCTGTGTGTTGATTTTTACCAATTATGATGGGGTCCAGACAACAAAATGCTTAGTGCAAGCTGCAGTTCTGGAGGTGCTGTGGGGATTCATTAGTTAATGCCACAAGGACCTGGTGTAGAGCATTTAAAGCTTTAGCAGCATTCTGCACCTTCTCACTGTTGTTAGCTTTGAATATCCTTGGGATTAATCTTTAAATACTTCAGAGAAGATGACTAGAGAAGTAGAAATGACTACCAGAAGAGGCAAAAAAAAAAATCCCACGTTTTGGGAGAGAAATAAAGCTGCATGTTACCCTTTAAATCTTGCAGTGAGAACAGGAGAGGGATCACCTTCTACTATTTCAGTTCCAGTGAGGGACTTGCACTGAGATATTTGTACAAACACAAGGGCAAGGAGCTAAGTATCTATATCAACATGTCCTGAGACCCTTTGGAATGGTCAATTTTTCGAGGACGTGTTCTACATTGAAAAGCCTCCCTTTGAAAATTGGCAATGAGTAACGAAGGATGTCAAACAGAAGCCCATTGCAGCTGGCTACTCTATTGAACATGTCAGAGACATCACAGGATCCCCACTCCCTCCACTAACAGCAGGCAAGCACCACTCACTGGCTTCGGATCTGGAGATGGAGATCTTCCCCTGAGAGTTTCCCCGAGCTCCCAGCTGGGCTGCATCATCCTCCTGCTCTGGAAGTGCTTCCTTCTGAAGGACGCTGCTGTGCAATGTCAGGGTCATTTGAGTTGAGGTTCAGCTGGTGGAATGCAGCTTTCTGCATGGTGTCATCTGTAATCCCGCAGCTAATTTCTGAAGCTGAAACAAAGCCAAATGCAGAAAAAATGAAAATGGTTGGGTTTTCGTCCACATTGTAAAGTCTGTATGGACTATTAGCATGGAGTTCTTTGTCCTTACTGACGCTACTGTTGTTATTACATTTTTCATTTTGGAGCACCAAACAATAAGCAAAGAACTAGGAGTTCATAATTTGTTTGATTAAAAGAAGGGAAACTTGCCCATGTATACATGAGATAGATATGTACAACTACACTACTGCTACAGAAAATACATTTACGTGATGGGAATCCAGATCCAGCCTGTGCAGATAAAAATGGTGAAAGAAAAGCTACTTTACTTCTGGAGACATCTGTTGTCTGCTGCTAAATAGGAAACTAACTTCTAATTAGATAGATGTTACAGGAGATGTTTGGCAATATTTGAAGCATCCTGCATGCTGCATCTTGTTAGAGCTACCTGACTCATCAACATTTTGCTTTTGCAGTTAAGTTTAGCCACACGATGCTAAGGCAAAAATAAAGAGTCATCTGACATGTAAGTAAATAATAATACAGTCACAGGAGCTACCTCTTGCTTAAAGTTTCAGAACAACTTTGGTTTTAAAGTTCATTTCGTTAGAACACTTCAGCACATTCCTCTCTGCACTGCTCTGTGGTTAGATCCCAGTCAGAGGAAAATATTTGAAAGTTGCAGGTTTTAGGAGGAGCTGCTCTTTCAGAACACAGAATCAGCGATTTGTGACTCTTCATACTGAAAGTTTTGTGCATTTATGATTCAAAATAGGCAAAATTGAACAGAAGTTTTCTCACTGGCCATGCTGCCAATGAAGACAGGAATATCTTCTGCCAATAATCTGGGGGAGAAATACATAAAAAAGTGATCTCCCCACCCNAAAAAAAAAAAAAAAAAAAAAAATTATCCTGGAAACAGCACATTCCTACGCAATGTTTCCACCTTGATTAAATTACACACTTCCCACTGGAAAAAAAATCCATTTTCCACTCTCTATTTATGGAAGAATCAGTCCACCTTCCTGAGGTTTCTCTGCAGTTCAGACAAGGGCAGTTTGCACTTTGCACCAATCAGCTGTTTACTGCCTTAAAAAAATTGGGTTTCTATAGGATGAGTCACCAGGCACGGGAGATTCAAAGATCAGTTCCCGGGTCCCAGCTAAGGGAACACTTCACTGTGCCTAATTTAATTGCTAAAGTGTATTTA
>VYZR01049219.1:35420-56761 GCA_013400675.1 Oxylabes madagascariensis | reverse complement strand
AAAGTTACAGAAAACTACAATAAACTCTGAAGTCAACACTGACAGAAAAAGGTGGCAGGTGTCAGATTAGATGAAATAACTTGTGATTGCATACCACGATGTGACTTCATTAAAGGTACAAACAAATTTAAGCCTGAGGTTATGGAATTGACTTTAATTTGTCTTCATAATAACAACTAAAACTTTCAGAAAATGTTGGCAGAAAAAGAAAATAAACTGTGAAGAAGCTCTATTTTTTTTTTTTTATCAGTATATAATCAAAATTGAAATAAGCCTTAGGTTAAAAATCAGAAATAAGATCTGGTTTCTAAATAATTGGGTAAAATCATGTAATTAGATAAAAAATAATTCGTGCTACTTTGAGCTTGAAAGAAAAAAATCATAACTAAGTGAAGAAACGCATTTTACCTGCTGTACTCAGATAAGTTCATGTTCCTTATCTGTCCAAAGGTATTTATGTTTTTTACATGAACCATGTCAGCAAAGGGAAATCTCTACTTTTAAAAACAGGTACCCTCTGATCCAGTGCAATCACTGATCACTCCTGATCATTCATCCCAGTTAACTCCTTGGGCACTGCCCTGCAAGGTCTGTTTTGGGCTGTTCCAGCCAGGCATTCCCAACACAGGATTGCTGCTGAGGGACTCACTCTCAGCATTTTATAAATTCAGGCCCTTCCACAGAACTCAGCTGCAGAGTCCTCTTCATCTCCTTTCACTGAGCCATCCAGGCATGGTCAGGGTAAGCTGTATCACCGCTTTTCAGGGGGTTTTCTTCAAAGGGTTTTCTTCAAAGAGTGATCAGAGCAAGGCTTTGCTAACTCAGCCACCCCAGCAGAGATCCTGCAGCACAGGGATGCTGCTGAGCTCTCAGCACAGGTATGGATCTAGAGGGTTTGGTTCATTTTGCTCAGGAAAGTAGAGGCACGGGGAAGTTCCCAGTGTTTTTATTTTGATTTATTTTGCTTTGTTTTAATTAAGTTAAGCTACAACAGCAACGTTCAAGTTGCACAGCATAAACAGGGGGATTTCTTCAGTTCATTCCCATCCATTGCCACACTTTTGCTAATGTGATTTTAAAAGCCAAAACTTTTGTTTCTGACTAGCTTCTGTCTTAGACAAATTCCACACATCTGAATACAAAGATCATTCCAGTATAGTTTTAGATATGAGACTTCATTATTAAACATTATTGAAGTATTTAATATCTGTTTGACAAACAAAGAATATTAAAAAAGGTAAACTGGAGTATCTGAGCCACAGGAGGGTCTCAAAAGGTTCATTAGATAAAAAAAAAAAAAAAAATTAAAAAACACACCACAAAAACAGGAATTTAACTCCTTACCCCAAAGGACAATAGCAAGTTGCTTCTGTTGGCATTTCAGTTGGATTTTTTTCAGATTTCTCTACAGGTTAAAAAAAAAGACTGAACAAAGATTTATATCTATTTGCAGAAGTATTCGTTCTCAGTGGGTCTGTCTGCATTCAGCAGTTTCTATATTATTACATAGTTTCAGTGTTGCCAGAGTCTGCTCGGTTACTCTAAATTTCTTTTGCTCAAGTATGTATTTTATATCTGTTGATGGGAAAATCTGAGGCTTGCAACTTCCTGGGCTACAAATTCATAAATGACATCAGACATGAACAAAATTTCTCTCTCTCTTCAGTACCTCAGTAAACAGGAACACGGAAATGATATTTTAAATGTAAGCAGAAAGTACTGATGTTAAACTGCTGTTTCAAAAACTGTCAGGAAGAAACAATGAAATTCACAGATATTCAATACAGAAGACTGAGAAAGGAGACTAGATTAATCCATGTTCAGCCAGAGAACATGACACACTTTAAGAGGCCAGCAAAACCAAGCTCATGAAATAGGATTCCTCTAGATGGAACTCTTGAATTTGAGAGATGATAATCATGTAACAAAAGCATCAAAACTTAGGAAATTATTCTCTTCCTCCACTGATTATTTCTCCTTCTGAAACACCTCCTTGGAGGAAAATGAGTGTATCTCACCTACTCAGCTCACGGCATGATGAGATACAGCTCTCCTGTGCAGAAGACTTGAATTCAAAGGACCTGAATAATTCTGTAAAATAAATAAGGTGATGACTATGACAGAAGTTTTGACAGGTGCAGAGAGCTCTTTATCTGTGTAGCTCTTTTAAGAGTAGCATTAAAGCTGCTAAACAAAGATTCTACATTTTAGTCAGCTCTTTCCACTGAATTTCCTACTAAGACTTGTCTCACCTACTCAGCTCACGGCATGATGAGATACAGCTCTCCTGTGCAGAAGACTTGAATTCAAAGGACCTGAATAATTCTGTAAAATAAATAAGGTGATGACTATGACAGAAGTTTTGACAGGTGCAGAGAGCTCTTTATCTGTGTAGCTCTTTTAAGAGTAGCATTAAAGCTGCTAAACAAAGATTCTACATTTTAGTCAGCTCTTTCCACTGAATTTCCTACTAAGACTTGTAAATGTGCCTGGACTTAAAAAAAAAGAAAGATTTTTTTTAATATTTTTTTAATTATTCTGTAAGTAAAACAATTATATAAAAATACTTGGGAAGGTAATGGGCAACAAAAAATCAAATTCACTTAAATAGAGCATGATCTTTTTCAAGTAATATGAAGTACTCACAGAGCCATACAAGAGTATTCTACACCAATTTTGTACACAGAACAGTTCTGCAATAATCTTTAAGAGAAGTGTGATATCTTTTTAAATGCATCATTACAAATATATTGGAGAAAAATGGGATCTATCTACAGGTCTAAGTGGTATCCTTCAGCTTCAGAAAAACACAAAGGTGCCAGCAGTAACGCCTAGACACCACAAATATATTCAACGAGAACACAAGTGCAGATAAAGCAGAAGTGCTAAAACGACAAAGAGCTTTGCAGGATAACGTGTCCCAACTGAAGCACTCGCAAGGTAAAATAAAATACTGTGAGGCAGCTGCTCTTGAAACCTCCACACTCACCCTGAGGGCCCAGGAATCAGCTGGGTGTCAGGCCCTTGACCCCTCCATCAACACTGCAAGGAAAGGAGCTGCCACAACCAAGATCTCTGCACTCGGGCACAGCACACGCTGCGGAAATAACAGAGACACATTAGAAAGCACAACGTGATAACAGGTAGTGAATGCTGACCTCTGCCAGTGACTGTGCAGTTTTTATTCTTCGCATTTTTAGCTTCACCTCTTGCCTGCTGAAAAACATGTTTTCTTCAGGCTACCTTTGAAACGTGCAGAGAAATCTCACCTGGCAGAAAGCATAATGTGCGTGACCTCCTGTGGGGCACACGAGCGTGGCTGGGCTCTCTCCTCGCTGTCTGCTCGCTTCTGGCTGTTATTAGAGGTGCCAGCCGCCCTCCAAACCCCCTGCTGCATATGGAACACATTTATCTTCAAAAGATTGCCTCCCTGATTGAATCTCTCACAGCAGCAGCAGTGCTTTGGCTCCCTGTTCCTCTGGACACATCTGGAAATGCGAGTAGCCAGAGAGGCTCCAGCATGGCCACGGTCCAGGAGCTGCCTTTCCTCTCCCAGGGCTCCAAAGAGGATCCCGGGCTCCTGCAGTCAGTGAAACATCCAGCCCAAACGTACCTCACAGCAAGAATTAAAAACTTGGAACACATGCACAGAATCGTTTCAGAGCCACCCCTGCCCATCACACGCTGCGATCCCACCCCAGCCCAGGGGCAGCCCCAAGCACAGCCCCTGCGAGGAGCAAATTGCTCCTGCGAGGAACAAAAACCCCGCACACGGGAGAAAATGGTGCATCAGACACAAAATACATTAACTGATCTATTTCTATTCTGACCTGAGCACTAAGGAGGACCAAAGCCACCCTTGTGGTGTAACAGAGACCTCTGTGACTGCTGCCATAGGAAATGGTCCCTGCCCATGGGTTCCATCGTGCACCCTGGTGCAGAAACTGGTCCCAGCTTGAAGCAGAGTTTGGGGTGGCCCCTGGGTGCTCAGCAGGTGCTCCTGAGCCATCGGGAGGTGCCCATCCAACACACACCATGCCAGGTCCGGCTGCTGCTCCCCAGCAGGGCCACAGGGGTGGGGATGGCTTCTCAGGAGACGTTTTGTAATTGCCACCACGAGTTTCATATGCAGCAGCCAGATGCTTGGGGGGCAGGGAGGGGGGAGAGCTATAAATCTATAGCTCAGTAATGGAGTGTTGGGCTACGAAATCCATAGATTAACCTGGAAGAGGCTGCATTAACACCAGCACAGCGTGCAGCTGTTTATCGCTCTGGAACAGCTCCTGCCTCTCGCCAGAAGGGCTGCACGGGGCTTGTCTGGCCTCCTGCAGGCTCTTCTCACGTTCACCTCTGGCCATAAAGAATTAATTCATCTCTGAAATGGTATAATCAGGATCTCAAGCTCCACTAACACCTGCTTAAATTGTATGGCTATGCCTCCAATAATACGACTATGCCTCATGTAACACCAACCCCTCTGGTCTCAGAGTGCAGCTCAGTGCTCACTGCCTGTCTGAGAAGTTTTGGGGGAGCAAGAGACACAAGGGACCACCTCAAACCTATTTGTCCTCTCATGCTGAGCCCACCCTCGTCATCAGGCACCCCAAGGTCACAGCAATATTACACACACTTGAGGTAAGTCTGTAAGAGGATTTATTGGTCTTGGAAAACCACTTGTCTTGGATGAGCCACTGGTCTCGGATGAGCCACTCCTGGTTGTCAAGTAGGGACTGATCTAAACCTGCAGCAGCCTCTCCAGGCACTGCCTTTTCAGGGAGGAATTAAAAACTCCTTAAAGGCACCACCAGCAGGCAGTTGCAGGCTCGGCAGGTGCTGTGCATCCTGGATCACCCAGCAGAGCCACATCCATCATCCCAAAGATTCCTGCCCCACTGCCCCCTCTCCCCAGGGCACCGCTGGGATTGCTGACACCCCTGGGGCAGCAGCTCACCCAGTGGGAAGCCCCAGGCCTGTTTCTAACACCTCTCAAGCAGGGATAATGCACCCTTCTCCTTGTCCTGCAGCCCAGCTCAGCACAAGATCTTCCTCCAGGTTTCCCTGCTGAGGGCAGAGTCCGTGGAATGTGGGATCCTGCACTGAACAGCGAAGGTACCTCACTGTCCAGCACCCAATTTGACAGCCTCTCTCCATCTACATTTTTCCTGTCTCTTACCCATTTTTTAGTGCTCCTTCGACTGATTACCAGCTCCCATCATGAAAATATCCATGTGCTTTGTAGTCAGTCACTTTATTCCTCTGCCAAGGGTGCTCTCAAGCTCCTGTCACTGGAAGCACCGTGTGTTCTCTTTGTGCCACAGATCTTTAAATGCAGTAGTTACACATTACTTAGGCTGCACATATTTATACCTAAAATAACACAGGCGTCTCTGCAGACCTTCACCGGGCCTTTGATGCACTCCAGACATCTTGCTCTCCAGTCTATTATTCAGTAGCACAACTGAAATAATTGGTACTTTCCAAGCCTTGGCTGTGTTTTTTTTGACTCCTAACAGTGTGAGTGGTCGAGTGCGATACTGAGCTCAGAGGAAGCTGGAAGAAAAGAGAATAGATGAGTATGTGAGGAATTAAGCTAGTTCTTGTTGTTTGCCTCTGCAGAGGGTGTAAGGCCTGCTGAGGAGAAAATCATGAATAAGTACCATTCTGAAAGCTAGTGAAGAAGGTGAATGAATGACTTGGGGTTAAATGTTTATTAATAAAACAGAAGAAAGTCAATACATATCTTTTTAATGCAGTCAAGATTTGAAGTATTCTAACTTCAAAAGACAAATTAAAGCACTGAAGGGAAAAACCACAAAATATCTGCTAAAAAAGACCCAGGGTCTGAAATAGGATGTACTGGTTGCAAACATATTCCATTATTTAGCTGCACCAAGGAAGCTGCCATGGGATATGCTCCTTACATGGTCTGTTCTTCGCCAGGTTTAAGGAATCAGAACTGCAAACAGAGTTGGAAAAAAAGATCCAGCTTCATCCAAGGCTGTCAGATAAAGGTCAGGAAGTTTTTTGCTGAATTTGGGTGAGGGGAGCTGGGTATGGCCATAGGATTCTCCTCAAGCAAAGTGTAGCACACAGTATTATCCCAAGCAGAAAATGCCCATCCTAAAAAAAAAAAAAAAAAAAGAGAGAGAGAGAATAACTCTAGAGGCAGGCTCTTGNGCCAGGTTTAAGGAATCAGAACTGCAAACAGAGTTGGAAAAAAAGATCCAGCTTCATCTAAGGCTGTCAGATAAAGGTCAGGAAGTTTCTTGCTGAATTTGGGTGAGGGGAGCTGTGTATAGCCATAGGATTCTCCTCAAGCAAAGTGTATGTAGCACACAGTATTATCCCAAGCAGAAAATGCTCCATCCTAAAAAAAAAAAAAAAGAGAGAGAGAGAATAACTCTAGAGGCAGGCTCTTGTTTTATTAGGTGTAAATCAGAGGTGATATTAAATCCATATGGTAAAGGTTAACATGTAAGAAGGATTACATATTGATTGCAGCACTTTAGAATTGGACCATTTTCCATTAACATTTTCTCAGCTTCACAATAGGCAGCAACAGTGCTACAGAATGCCAAGGAATTAACCACAACAGTAAATGCTAATGCAAGTTTTATAAAGATAATAATGCCTCCCTTACATTTGTGATGGTAACAAACAACAGAGATCCCTAATAGCAGCATCAATTCTGTCTCACAAACAAGGAAAAACTAAGAGCAGAAAAAGAAACTATCTAGACCTACTAATAAAATCATAAAGCTGAAAGTAAAATGATTCACCAGCAGAAAAAGTGCAAGATCGATATAAAATATACTAATGATTGCCTTTTCCATTCCGCTGCATATATGTCCTACTCTGCTGCTTGCAAAAGCAGGAAAGGTTGTGGTATCAGGGCTCCAGACTCTAAAGCTCATCTTTCTGTGGCTGAGCAATTGTCCCTGAAGGCCATTAAATTAAACAGAGAGAGGCAGAGCAGTAGCCCTTTTTTCCCAAGGATATCAGTGGATGGTAGGATTAGACATCTCCCTGATACTCCCCTCAGTGGAACTGTAACCCCCTGCTTCCCCTTTTTCTACGTGTTTATATCCCAAACCTTCCAAAATACCTCCCCAGTGGGTGAACTGGACTCCTCCCAAGCAGAAAGAGTTCGGTCAGACCCTGTTGCTGTGCACGTAAAGCTTGGGAAAATTCTCTTTTTGGCCTGCTTTCCACACATCAGCTCTGAATTTCACCTGCTGTTTCACTATGTGGTCATGCAGTGTCAACTCTGCGGACAGATTTGCACTGCCCTCAGTAACTTGGTGCCATCACCCAGAGATGAAGTTATTTTGGCAAGTCATCTGAAATGTCTTCTTCTCCCCACAAAATAAAATCATTCTGTCAAATAAACAATCTCTCTTCTGTGAGCACACCACTCCAATTAATGGAGGTTAATTGTCTATAACAAACAACCATTCAATGTATTCATTACACTAATGAGATTTCCTTTTTAGAGGATTTATGAGTTGAAAAATGCAGTTCTGTTCAGTCAGCTTTTAACTGCAGGAAGGAAACGTGCTTGAATTTGGGCAAATCTTTCAATCCAAGAGAAAATTACAACCTGCTCTTAAGAAAAAATGGATATTCATCCACTAGTTGACAATTGGATATACCTGAGCAAAAGACCAAAAGTATTGCTCTCAAACACATTCATTTACTCTACGTTTTGTAATATAAACATGTGTGATACCACAGTTGCACCCACTTCTTACAATGACTATAAAGATTTATTTCTTTAAAGCATAACTGACCCTGGTCTGTCCTCTTGTGTCCGTTTCAGATTGCCACCACAGAGCTAAAGCCACCCAGTTCTAACAGCAATGTGCTGGACAGCCAGTGGAAAGCAACAGCTATGGTATTTTCAGTGCTCTATCTTTAATGTTTCCACAGTTAAAATAATTTGTCTGATTAACCACTGTCTGTTAAAATTAAAAGGCAAGTATCATCAGAGAAATTGCTCTGGGTTTGGCGCTGCTACAGCCAGACCACTACATCTTGTTAATTTACAATTAGGCTGTGGATTGCTGTTCTGCTCTCCATTCACACCCACGTTTGCAATGTAGGCTATATCCCAAATCAGAACCTAGTGCTTTCAAGATTAATAAGGGCATATTGAAGCCAGTCCACAAGAAAAAAATAAGGTATTTTTGTACTGGAGAAAAGGAGGCTCAGGGGTGACATTATTGCTCTCCACAAGTCCCTGACAGGGAGGGTGTAGCCAGGTTGGAGGTTGGACTCTTCTCCCAGGTAATCAGAAACAGAAGGAGAGGAAATGGCTTCAAGGTGTGCCAGGTTAAGGTTGAATATTGGGAAAAATTTCTTCACAGAAAGGGTGGTCAAGCACTGGAAAAGGCTGCCCAGGGAAGCAGGGGAGTAAGTCCCTGGAAGTGTTCAAAAAGACACGTAGGTGGGGTGCCTACAGATAATTTAGTGGTGAACCTGACAGGTGAGTGGTTGGACTGGATGACTTTGGAGGTTTTTTCCAACCTTAATGATTCCCTGGTTCTATGATTCTTTGCACAAATCTCTGTGCTGATCCCTCTACATCAGTGTGGGCCACACACCGAGCCACGCTCACCAAAAAGGCTCCAGGCTAAGCAAGGCCAGGTGTTTGTTCTGAAAAGGCCTGTAAAGACACTTTATCCCAAGAAATTTGAAACTAAGAAATCTGAAAAGTGACCACAGTGGTGACAACTTTTAATCTTATGCACATGACTTTATGGTATTTACCTGTCACTGGTCTGGATTGTGCTTGGCCTCACTTTTGAGTCAAATTCCACCATGAAGGGAAGTTCCTGCAGTGAGGAAGTGGACATGCAGTCATCACTTGTTAAAGATGTGTAAAAGCAACATGACAGTGTATGAGGGAGGTGCTGTACAGCACTGAAAGCAATTTCAATTTGTTTGATGATAAAAAAGACATTTATAGCATGGCAAATATCAAGAGAAATGGGAAACTAAAAATAAGAGAAGCCCCACCAAAAAGATAGATTAAAAGCCTCAGGTATTTCACTATGCCAGAAGTCAACTCATTCTGAGTCACTTCCGCAGGGCCAGTTCCACTTATCTTTTCCAAATAATCTGTTTTCAGCTTTCAAGAAGGGCTTGGCTGTGGAGACTGAAAAGTAGCATGGGCCACAGGGCAAAGAATGGTGCATGAATGTTTATAAGTATGCCTACTTAAAAGTAAAAACTCACTTTCATTGTATGTGTAGGTTCATTTCTCACTCCAGCTACGTGTGAAGAATAGATCATTAAGAGCACAGGCATGAGTGATGAAAACATTTGACTGCAACTAATAAGATGTTAAACTGAATGAGATGTGATGGGGAACACATCTCTGGGCATGGCATGGATTCCACCACTGCTCCATTTGGGCTGAAGGAAGCGAGTACCAGCTTAAAATCAATTGTTTTAGTCCAGGAAAAACTGCTGTGGCCTTATTCATTATGTTCAATTGTCCTTCTCTTCACACCTTCCAGACAGCTCCTTCTCCATGAATGGAGAGAAGAGCCAGATACCCTCAGTCAATTGAATGATACTGTGGTATTTTTACCAAATACAAGTTCCAATATGCTCTTCCAGACAATTCTGATGCAGAAACAGTTCTAAATATAATCCACTTTCCAAAGTCTTCCCACTAGTTCATAAGCACTACGTAAAAAAAATATGGAACATTACCACATCCAATGAGATTCCATCCTGAGGGTCTGCTGCCACCCTCGATAGTTTTCTAGGGCTACCACTTCCAAACCAAACCTTTATCATGTGTCTTGGATATGTGATATCTTCCAGGTGAATGGGATTAGGAACATTTACATTTTATTAATGCCAATGAAGCAGCAAGAATACAAAAGGCATAAGATGTTAAAAAAAAATATTTAGTAAGAGTAAACAAAAAGGAAAAAAGTGCAAAAAAAAAAAATCCTCACTATCACTTGATGAGGTGATACTACTCTAATCAGCAAATTGCAGTCTTGTTTCAGACTGAAGATTGTTGCCATGCAGAGCATAAGAACAAACTAAATCATCACACTTACTTATTTAAAATGCTGCAACACCAGCAAGCTTATTGCAATATAATACAGTAGTAAAGCAATTACACTCTGAGATTAATATTTATAGAACATAATCAGGTTTTCCTTATTTAAAATTTTATTCAATAATTCGTGCACCTTAAAAGCATTTTCAAAGTCGAAGTAGGTTTTGTAATAAGTCTTTGAGGAAAGGTATCAAAACCCTGGCAGGAGCCTGGAACAATGTTCACTGCCCCTGGGAGGCCACATGTGGTGTGGCCCCTGCAAGTCTTGCACTTCAGGATTGAGGATGTGGCTTGTGCCTTGAAGGAATAATCACAAGAGAGATCAGGGAATGGGTTGAAAAACAGCATGAATTAGGAGATGTGAAAGGAATTTGCAACACAGGACAGTGGCCATTCCACGACAAGAAACACAAAAAAACCCAACAGAAGTCAGATGCAGAACCTCACTAGGAGGAGGGAAAGGAGGGTATTTTTTGAATTCAAAAGACTGTGACAGTGACACACCAGTCAGAGCCTCAGAAAATTAAGTGTGGACCTCCAGCGTGACTGGCCAGTGACACAAGGACGCAGTGACACAAGGACACAGTGACACAGTTCCCCAGGTTTCTTTCCTCCTGGCTGGTTCCTTTCTCCAGCAGGAGCTGTTGGTCACTGGGCACACAGTGCACAAAGCTGTGACCAGCCAGGGCAAAAGTCGCTGTGGGCTATTGCAACACAAGCTGTGTGCAATAATGACTATTACTTCTGGAACACAGTTAAAACTAACGTTGGAGCACTAAAGCTATTCACTTCCAGCGTGAGAAAGGTGTATGCCTTGACGTTCTCATCTGAGTCAGAGCAAGAACAGTGCCCAGATTAGAAAAAGGGAGATGGAGCCACCAGGTAGCAAATCCCTTATACCCACAGCACAGGGGAGCAGTGTCTGCTTTCTGCCAGCAGGAACTGACAGTATTTTAAGGTTCTAATTGTCAGTACTGCCAATTGTGAGCAAAATGTCTTCTGCTGCAACAAGCCCTGCTTCAAATTCCAAAATGCACATACACTTTATAACAGGGTGTGGGAGGGTTGTTAATCGCTTAACTGCACTCTTCAGGAAAGCATCTCTTACAGTTGAGTGCGCATAAACCCTGATCATTTTAATTTTTATCTTGTAATTCTCACTGCTTTTTGCTGTATAGTAAATTCCCAAAGTGCCTTATAAACTTGGTATGTAATGCAACTGATCAAGATATGATCTTGCTTTACAAGCATGTGGGGAAGAGTCATTCAGTTTCCTTGTCTTCGAGGCATGTCCTGCTTATAGACAGGACAAAATATCACCTGGTTCTGTGGTGCTCAGCGTCCAGTTTCTCTGGTATTGTTAGAGGTTCTCAAGTCCCACTCCTGGGACGTCTCAGTCACACTCGGCACCCAAGTACTGCTTGTCACTGTCCCGTGAAACACGAGTTCAGCCCAACACCCCTCAGATCAGCCTGGTGAAAACCCCCTCCTCTTATCTCTGGAAATGGTCTGTGGCAGCAGTGGAGCAGAAGACAGACAGAGGAGCAGAAAGTGCAGCCAAGCATCTTCATTAGGTATAATGATAGGTCACAGCAGACACAGACATTGAGAAAACAGAACACTTGAGATTAAATGAATTAACTTTATTGCTGACAGAGCTTCTGGCTTCAGCAAACTTGTGTTTTCACATCTCACCAAACATACAGCTCCCCAGCCTCCCTTTTTTGTTTTCAGATTGTAAGAAGGCAAAATTTCTTGCTTTTACTATCTGGTCAGCTTCCTGGCAGTGGCTGTCAGCAGTGGACATCTCTTGACACCAAGTGACTAATGGAGACAACTTGCAAAGGATCAGTACAATTCAGAGCAAAAAAGTCTTTTGGATTTCATTTTAGGAATAGAATGTAGCATCTACCGCATAATTCCCCTCTACAGTCTCAGTTAACAGCTCAGAGGTTCTCAGTACTTTGGAAACCATTGAAATGAAAGGGCATTTCTCTCCTGTGACTTGATCCAGACAAGCCCAGGCTGATTGGGGTTGTTGGTAGAATTGAAAACAGTTCTGCCCTCTGCATTTTTTAAAACAGCAGCCAACCATGTCAATCCCACGTTGTTTTTGAGGTGAGTAGAAGCTACAACCGAGGCACTTCTATTGTTTGGGATTTTTTAATTTCCCTCCATCAAACAGTACTTTATTTCCTTTCATCTTCGTATCTTGCATAGCAATCCAGTGATTCACAAATGTATCTTTTTCATATCTTTAGCAAAGACATTCTAGTAAAAATATTAGCTTGACTTGGGTAAACAATGCCCAAGTGTACTTCCAAGTGTTAAGTCTGGATTGAAAATCAGGAATTTGCTTTGATACTCGCATCACATTTTCACCCCTGTAAATATTCCTATAGAGGTTTTATTTCAAAAAAGGCAAAGGCAAACAATATGTTTGGAAGTTCATGTGAAGATATATAGTTATAAACGATAACTACTGAACAAAACAAATGGCAGGGGACTTAAGTGGCTATTCCAGCATCAGAAAGAGTAAGTTACAAACGGATGACAATATAAATATTAACACATGCAGGAGAATAAAGGTGTGACTTCTCCTCAACTCTGTCAATATATGAATCCATATCTCACATATATGGGTGAAACTAGAGAGGACCTGGTAATTCTATTTTCAGAAAATGGACCAGACTGTGCTGGATCACTGATTCTGCACCAGAGCTCACCGTTTCATACCACCACAGAATATCTCAAGCTGGAAGGGGCCCATTAGAATCACCAAGCCATTCTCCCTGCTCCTTTCAGAGCTGCCTAGAATTAACCATATGACTAAGGGTGTCGTCCACATGCTCCTTGTACTCTGATACTCTGACAGGCTTGGTGCCACGATCATTTCCCCGGGGAGCCTGTTCCTGTGACCAACCACCCTCTCCTAATGTCCAGCCTCAAGTTCTCTGACACGTATTTAGCTCCAGGTATCTGCAAGTTTCTTTTTAACTTTTTGTCTCAATTGTTTCTCCTTTTCCTCCTTTTTTTTTTTTTCCTTTCCCTGTCTGAAATAATCACTTGTGTTTTGCATGTGAACCTGGAGGGTGCATCAGCCAGAGCATATTCATTTAGCAGTTGGACTGGAAAAGTGCATTCTTGAACGTAGACTCATTCCAGAATGTCAGGTCCTGGTGCCGTGTGGAAGGTAGGGAGAACACTTCATGGTTTGTGACTTGCATCTTGAAGGGAGAGCCCTCACAGCGCCTGATGCTTGCGCATTCCCAAGAAAATCGTACCAGGTTCCACACCCAGCAAGGGCCTAAACTTGAGCTCTTCACTGGAGGGGCATGAAGCAGGCAAGCAGAAGGAAGCAGCACATGGCAGTGCTGCTGCAGCCTGCTCAGAGTGTCTGCCCCCTTCTCCTTCCCCCCTGCCCACAGCTCAGTCAGGAGCGGGCTGCTCCAGCAGTGAGGATGATGGGACTGGTTTGTGACATTTTTTTGCTGCCTATGAAATGCTTTCCATGAAGTCTTTTTGACAGGTAAAAACTCGTGCACACTCCAAAGCTTTCTTTTCTGCCCTTTTTTTTTTTCCCCTTTCTTTTTCTTTTTTTTAGGAATTCTTGATTTTAACGGGAGGATATTGACTGTTGCAACCAGGAGAAAGGTTATGTGGTGTCAATCTGAGACATGATGTGGAAGGAACTTGCGCAGAAAAGACTGCGGGCAAATTAATGCATGCTGTCAATCTAAACTCACTGTTGCCAGGCATTTATAGCCCGTATCTAAATTATATTAATTTTTGACTGTCCATACTGCCAGCCTGACAGATGACTGGTTCATCTAATTGTTGTGTTTTCTCCTCATTAAAAGACACTTGCAGAAGAACCTCTAAGCAAATACACAAGCTGCACAAGAAGAAGGCGGTGTTTTTCCAGCAACCTTTGCACTGCACATTTCTGACAGGTTTTTGCACCACATTCCACATCAATAATGCTGCAGCAACCAAAAGGCCATGTAGGCATTTAATCTCTGAGTGCTGAGGGCACACAGCTACCGGCCCAACGCTCTGCAAACATTCTTCAAAATGTGCTTCCACTCCAGGGAGTTGCCGTTGGAGACTCCTCAAAGTCTGAGTTAGACTCATTTTAAAATAAAGAGTTTTTTGACACTAAATAAAACAAACTCCTAGCTTTATTGAATTACATGTAGTGCTAGAGAGAGAAGAAGAAAAATTATGCCTTTAAACCATATCCTTGTGTCATCTGAGAACAGCTACCAGGAGCAGAACTAAAACTTACAAGTGATGGCAGGTAAAACACCCTTTGACCAATTTATAACTTGTACATATCTAAATAAATACAAATACCATCTTTCTTACTGCACCAACAAAGCCACATAACACAGATCAGCAGGGGAGAAGGAGCACCAAGAGACAGCAGAGAAAGGGAACAGGGCTGTGGAATGAAGATCTTCTCTCATCCAAGGAAACTGAAGTGATATAAATTATTTTCTTCAATGGTGTGTCCCAGACACAGCTGAAGATGCTTTGTTTGACCTTGCCCTATGCTTTGAGATTGTTCATTTCATTAGACCAACACACAAGCACAAAAAGCAATTATTTTTGTGAAACGTGCCTCAAAGAGAGAAATATTATTGACTATAGCTGGTATCCATTCTATACACATTGCCAAAGTGCAATTAATCATAGGCAGACATTGTAAACATTACAGTTATCAACATTTAAAATCCATATAAATGCTTTTCCAGGTAATTAATATAAGGAAAGCATTCCCTCAGTTAAGGAAAGAAAACACCTAAGGAATAGTATGGTAATCTTGTATTCTCTCAAAGGCAAAATTGTAAAGATTTTAGTGGTGACACTGTCTGAGTAATAAATGTGGGCTGCCTTAGATGAACACAGGAGAATATATATATATAATGAAATTTTAGATAAATGTTAGATTGTTGGCCTCAGAAAAATAAGGAGGTTTTTTCCTTTTTTGTTCCTTTTGGTACTTCCTGACTTCTGAATACTATGAAGTTGAAAAAGCAATTAATAGTAAAAAATACTGTCATTACATAGCAAATAATATAATATACAATGCATCTGACATTAAATCTTAGATAAGAATCCAGTCCACAAGAGGACCTTATTGAAAGTGTTATTGTGCAACTGCACAAAGAGACAACACAACCCTTGGTTTATCTTCTCAGTCCCAGGAGCAGAAATGAAAATAGAAACTCCAGGGGGAGCAGGGCCAAGACAGCTCAGAGGGCGAGGAACTGGGCAGCCTTCACCTCTTCCCTCTCACAATGTCACAGTTATCTGCTCCTGCTGTGATCCTAAGGATATTGCCACTGCAAGGTCCTTTAGAAAAAACCACTGTGGTTTACCAGAGGGAAAAGACACTGAGAGTAATGAAGTGAAAGGATAGTCCTTCCTACCCATGTCTACATATACTATAATTCATGTGTGGTGTTTCTAGAACACCCAAGAACTTAGTCTTTGCATGTTCTTTGAACAAGGAAGTGTACATAAACATACTGCAAACATGCTCCCAGAAAGAAAGGCAGCTGCTAATAAACAAGCACTGAACGAGGTGACAAATAAATGGATTAGGTGAATTTGTCACTGAATTAGGTGACAAACCCACTGCAGGGGGAAGCAGTGGAAAGTTTTAAGTTGTAGCCCTGTACTGGTTTGAAAGCAAAACCAGTGAGAGACTCCAGGTCAGAAATACAATTTAATAGGGGGAAAAAAGAAAGAAAAAAAAGGGTAAAATAAAATAAGATAAAATAAATGCAATAGTACAAAAGACCACTGACAGAGTCCAAATACAACCTGACACCCTGTTGGTTAGCAGCAGTCCAGATGAAGTGGTCTTCTTGAAGCAGTGATCCCATAGAAAGGTCTGGTAGCTCTTGTCCTCTGGGAGTCCAGTGGGTAAGGCCCCCGTGCTGTCCCAAATCTCAGATTCTATCCAGGTGGGAATGCTTGGCTCCTCCCCCTGGGCGGAGCATCTCCCAATGGAATGATGTAATTTTATCAGTCACGCAGTGGGTCCTTGATTGCCCATTAAACAGAGAGAACTCCTGAGGGAGTTACCTGTGAGCCATGGGCAAGGCCTTGAGGGCCCATGAACAGAAGATAGTGCAGAGGGAGGGACAAGGGAAACACTGCCCCAGCTGGTTTAACAGCTCATGGAGATGGTGATAGAATACAGACTTTGGGCACATCTTACATTGTAACCTAGGACAAGCCCCACTGTACTGAGGGAGCTGGAATTGGGTCTGGAAGAGCAGCAGTGCAGGTCTGGGCTTGGCAGCCCCAGCTGTGCTCAGAGCTGGTGCCTGAGCTGCAGCAGCAGCTGTGAGAGTTGATTTGAATCTGACTTGAGCATCCTTCCAGCATAGTGCTGCAAGAGCTGCTGACTTCAGTCACTATTAAAAAGTATAATAGCATTATACATAAAATAATGATTCATGTACAGCAGGTAGATGGATGTTCCTTAATTACTTTTTCACATAAGCCAGCACTAGGACAGTGTCAGTAAAATAGAAAACAAACACATTCAGACTTGTACAGAAGGCATAGTTACTGATAGAGTTCACATTGCTAGGCATAAAAAAGTAAAATAATTCCAAAAAAGGGTAGAAGTTCGTATAACTTGAAAGAATAGAGTGAAAGAGACAGATCACAAAGCATTGAAAAACACTAATGCAAAGCAAACAGCAAAAACTCCCTTTTAACTCTGAGGATTTAGGAAGACTACACATGATATATTTCATTGTTGTTTTCCAGACCACTTTCTCAATTGTTTGGCCTGGGCTGGTCTCAGAAACTGCCAGTGTACTGGAATAGGGGAGTTTCCACCAAGAGATTCCATAAAGGAAGTGCTAATGATGCCGGGAATGAACACCACAGTTGCTCAGCGAGAATTCCTGATGCAAAGGAGGTCTACAGATGCTGCTTGTGAGCACAGTTCTCCTGTTGTGCAGTGATACACTCAACAGCCCACTCTTTTACTGTGCTGTTTTTATAGTCTTTAAAGACTAGAATATGACTTTCCATCTTTTCAGCAGCGCTTTTTCTTTCTTGCTTGCATGAGTTGTTCCATTTCATTATCCAGTGGCACAGTAGATCTTCCTTGTTTTGACAGGGACTGTTCTGTTACAATTACCTGCTGTCGTTGCGGTTCAAGTGAAGGTGCTGCCAGCTGGACAGAGCTGTAAAGCAACATGAGTGAATTTCCCAGTGTTAAAGATTTTTTTGAAAATCCAGGAAGCCATTAGCCACTGCTATGTTTAGAAGCCTGCTTGTATTGTAACAAGACACCACCACCAGAGGTTGGGGGCAGACAGAGCCTTGATGCCTCCCAACTTTCAGAGATGCTTGACTCTTGCACCACGTTTAAAATCTCTTCCTCTCATCTGGAAAATGTTCAGCATACAGGAACATGTGACACTTGGCCACAAAACTACATGGGAAGAAACTGCACCAAATCTTTCAAGAAGGATGTTCCACCCAAGGGGGAACAACAAGTTCATGGCAGGCAGCAGAACTGGCAGAAAGTGTCTGTTCATCTGATGGGGTCAGCACCTCTTGTCTCAGCTAATCAGAGTAGGAACAGACTCTAGGGATTAGCAGCATTGCAGGTCTGCAGTCAAAAACACGGAAAGGAAAGGAAGAGGAGGTGGGATATGGCAATGTGGGCTCATACAGGTCACCTGCTCCTCTACCAGTGGAAATTCCTCATTCCCCTGTGCACTCTGCTGGAGGGACACTGATCAGGACATACGTGACCCCTCTCATCTCTTTAAAGGTTTGCTCACACACTGGAATCATGGAAGAAAAAATTAATGCTGCCTCATTTTAAGAAATGAACAAATACAGCACAACATTTCAAAGCCACTTTTCTAAAAGATGACTAGAAGGTATTTGGAGGCCATGACAACTCCAAAGCCTTCTACCATTAAACCAGAATTTGCAACAAAGCATGCAGCTTCAGCAACAGATGAGTACAGAAAGCTGAAGCCACTCATGAGAGGCCATGATCCTACATGTGGGAGGGCAGTCTTGAAGAAAAGGAGGAATTTCAACTCTAACGTGGTAACTGAAGCTAATCAAAATCTGGTACAATTATCTCAGGTAGTATTTTTTGCCAAATGAACCTCAATTATATAGATTATCTTTATTTGCCTCAGTAAGATATCAGAATGTTTTTTGACACTTTTGCAACTAGTTTCTATTGAGCTACTAAGTACAGAAAAAATCATTACTATCTGAAAAATGAAAATTAACCTAACTTACGAGTTCCCTCTAAAAGTTCATGTGTAAGCCAGAATTACAATATTCTTTCATTGTTGCAGAATATACTAGGAAATATTTTCCCGCTCCAAAGGAGCTTTGGTTTCATGGAAATCTGGAGAGATTTCTGTAATTTTCCAATTATTACAGTCCCCAAACACTTTACTGTTGAACACGATTATTAGATCCACCAGTTTTGTCTTCCATCTGTGTGTTCCTAACAGATGAGCTGGTTTTGTGCCCCATCATAAGCTTACAAATTAAACTCCTACATGCTCTCCTGCTTCCTAATTTGGTGCTTTGGGACAGCACTGCTGTTAGTTCTCTTAAGAACAAAACCATTATTCAGATGAGCTACAGCAAGTTGTCTTCAAACAGTAAACTGCAACTTATAAAACAAAATTGGATTGCACTCCGTATTAGCTTCAACATTCAGCTGAATACAATACAAGCTTTAGAACATTCAATTTAACAATACATGGAAGAAATTCTTGCCAGAGAAGAAAAGTGAAATTTCCAGCAGAAGTCTGGGGTAACCTTGTGTTAGTGAAAATGTTTTTGATGACTCTTTCACATTCAGGTTCATCACTGGTGCCCCTTGCAGGCAGTGATATGGGCAAGTGAATACGGGCAACTGTTCTCAGGAGCAGCCTATAATTGTCACTTCATACAGCATAAATAATTGCTTAGGCAGCAAAAAAACCCACAGTGAGCTGTGTTTTCCCTAGACTTTAAACAGGACACTTAGCTTTTTCCAACCTAGAGAGACATACTGCAGACTCTCATTGGAGTGTGATCTAGTAATGAGTTATAAGAATAAGGAGACAAGTTAATCCATAACTCCTAGAGGCAATTAGGGTATCCAAAAGTGCCAACTGCCAGGATGCTTCCAGTGGTGTTCCAGTGATGCTCAGTAAATAGAAAATTCAGGGATAGCAAGAGCCATGTCTTTAGAAGCTCCTGTATGCTCCAGGCCCAAAGCCACCAGCCATTTTAGGGGAAAATACAGTGATATTGGTGTCCTAGATTACATGAGAACAGGGGTGTGCAGGGTCAGGCTGAATCTTGCTCTTTCCCTAACCCTGAACTCTTGTTCTGTGTGGTCAGTAACTGGTCAGAAATATTTGGCTCCATTTTCTAACACTTGCATGACTGCAAAAAGCAATAATTATTGACACTGCAGCACCTGCTGTGCTTCCAGGGAGATTCGTGTGCCACGGGGAGGGAAGCTGTGCTGGAAAAGGTTTGGTCCTTCAATTTCTTCCCAGAGATAAGACCAGGCATGCAACAGTCCAGCATGGGTCTACAGACCCAGAGACAGAAGTAAATTTGATCTCTTGGTGGTGAGGTTCGGAGATTAAACAAAGGACCCAAATACCAAGGGCAGTCAGGATGTGAATGTGATGTTAGCTGAATAAAGCCTCTTTTTTTTTCAATTAAGAATTGTTTTCCTTTCAGGAGAGACCTGGGATCCACAAACCTGAGTACCCAAGCTCAGGTCCTGCCTGAGACTCAGTGGAGAAGCACCTTCCCCCTTCTAATGAACAAACTCATCTGTCCTGTGTCCTACCAGGATGGCTTCTGGACAAATCCCAAGGCAAGGTCCAGAACAACACTAGGCTGCTGAAAGAAGTACAGTAATGAAGGAAACAAAAAAACCACCACAAACAAACAGAAAAACCCTCCCACCCCAAAAAAACCCCACAAAAAGTCCCACCAAAAAAAACCAACAAAAAACCAAAACAATGTCACCACAAAAATGAAAACAAAAACAAAACAAAACCCCAAACAAACAAAACAAACAAAAACCCAAACAACCAACTTGGCCTTTGTTAAAAACTCCAGAGCTAAAAAGTGGAACTTTGATTATAGAAACTTAAAATCTTTCTCTCTCAAATGCTTCTTAGTAGGAGTGCAGGGAACTACATGGAGGTTTTCATAAACCAAACAGCACTGCATTTATGAGGGCATATGGTGTGGCAATGCCATCTTAGTAATAATAATAGTAATGATTATCATTTTAGTTTTGTAAAAATTATCTCTTAATATGATTCGTAACTCAGCAAAGAAGCCTCTTGTCTAGACTGCAATTTAATTTTTCAAAAGAAATTACCAACAGCGTTAGAATTTGAATCAGTCGCTATTGAAATGTACACAGTGCTTTAAGCACATCATTTTTCACAGGATTTCATTTCATATGTATATATGTACCCTAGGGAGAAAAAAAGTCAATTTTGTCTCTTTGGACTGGTAGGTGATGGGTATGGCTCTCTGCACCCTCATCCAGGTGAAATCAGGTAATAAAATCACTGTACCACAAGGGGTCTGGGTACCTGTGGTAGGTTGACCCTCCTGTCTCCCTGCTGTCCTCCCTGTGTCTCCCCTTCCATTTCTCGTCTCTGTGAATTGTACATTTAAGAATCATTATTAAAACCCAAATTTGTAGCACAACCTTCATGGATGTCAACAAACCCAAACAAAAAGCCAACAAAAAAGTTCCCCACACATAAAAACCGAAATAACGTCATCACAACACAGAACAAAACAGGCAATTTACACAAAAAAACACCCCTTGTCCTTTCACCACAATTACAACTGAAGTTCCCTATGATCTTTCTATTCTCTAACATTATTCAACCCATGTTTTGCTCATTATCTCTCCCAATTACCATCCTTACTTCAAAATCCTCATGATCCTGGGTTTCAGCACCAAAAAGAGTGTGGGGGATTGACCCTGGGTGGATGCCAGACACCCACCAAAGCCACTCTGTCACTCCCTTCCTCAGGTGGAAAGGCAGAGAAAATACAGTGAAAGATTCATGAGTCGAGGACAAGGAGAAATCACCCACCAAAAACCATCACAGGCAAAACAGACTTAGCTTGGGGATATTAATTGAATTTATTAGCAACAAAATCAGAGCAGGATAATGAGAAGTAAAAATAAATTGTAAAAACAACTTCC